>MU261172.1:2500-7500 GCA_020310875.1 Ceratopteris richardii | reverse complement strand
GGGGAAGTTATGTGGGTTTAGTTTACTTATGAGAAGGAAGGGATTGGATGATATCCCCCCAAGGCCATGAGGAAGCTCATATTTGTTGGGAGAAAAAGAATTGCATTGATGAAGGTATATTTTTGCTAAATAGCTTGGAGACAGCATTCAACCAGGGCACATGAGAATCTTGGTTAAGAGGCTTGAAGTTAGTCGCCCGTCCACGTAAAGGGAGGATTGATGGAAAAAAAAAGCGGGCTTGCTGGGTGACGACCTCTCGAGGGAGGGTTGGATCATCCCCTAGGTGAGACCTAAGCCACCAAGGAGGTTGCCCAGGCCACACATAAAGGTGGCTAGCTACCCCCTTGAGGTGTCTAAGTTGCCTCTTAGGGTAGCTGGTTCTAAATGTTGGAAGTGAGGTAGGCCCAATTAATAATCATATGTAATCCAAGATCTTTCCAACACTTAGAATCTTAACACATACGTACCTTGACCAAATAAAATGAGATGAAGGACAAGAGAATAGACAAAGAGACAATTTTAAAAGTGCAAGAGCTGAATGCTAACAACAGACCAAACTAATGCTTAATGACAATGTACAATGTGAACAATGATATAAAAACCTGAATATAGGCTGAAAGATGTAGGGTTCTAGGTACATAAATTGAGAAGTGTGTCTAGGAGTTAGAAAAGTAAGTGTACATGTTCGAAGGAGATATATGAGTGTGTATAACAGTCCAACAACTACCAAAATAGAAATCGGATCCTTCTCTGATGATAAGCATTGCAACTATAGAGAAAACTCAGAAAGTATGCAGCGGCTACTTACAAAAACTAGTAGACACACAGACGTGTGTAGAAGGTAGCAAGGGACCTTCAAATCTGCAAAAGAACACTCAAAATCTGCTTCAAATAGCACTCCGACAGGAAACCCTAATTCTTGAGCAAGGTGAGCTTCAAGACTTGATGATGATGATTAATGATCATAATAACTCAAGACATCCTCTTTATATAGGTTTACACGAAAAAGCTTCAAAAAAAGCTCTAGAAAGCCCTTGCAAAAAATCCGGTGGATTTTTTGAGAGTTTTTTTTTTTGTTGATTCGTAGTTTTTTTTTTGCTTTTGGAACTTGCTTTTCACCAAGTGTGATCATACCCGTTGATTTGGTGCTTTAATTTGTGATTAAATCTGGTCCTTCCATTGAGTTATGATGAAAAGCATACTTTTGGGCAGAAATTAGAGATTGACTTTTCAATGGGTTTTAGGTGTCAGATGGCATAATGTTATATATCAATAGAAAGCTCTCAATGACTAGATTAAGAATATCCAATAAAAAAATTTGACCATTTTTTAATCCAAGATTGACCAAGTCCTAAATTAGGGTTTGCTGGAATATTAACATTTTGACAGGGTTTTCCAACAATCCCCCCCGCAATGGCATAAGGTTCAATATATTGCATAACTTGTAATGTCTGTCTCTAGGTGTTGCTTTTGTAAATATATCTTCCACATTCTCACTTGTAGGTATATAGATAAGATCAATGTGCTCCTTTGATACTTTCTCACGAATATAATGATAATGAACTTCAATATGCTTTGTCCTTGCATGATGAACAATATTTTTTGCAATAGCAATAGAACTTCGACTATCTGAGAATATCTGTGTAGGAAGATGAACATGCACATTGAGATAACTTAGAATTTTCTGCAACCAAATATCCTCACGCATAGTTGATTCGGACGGGAATCGGACTTCGGACTCGGACGGGTTGGAAAGCCCTAAACAAGACCGATACAACGTTTCGGACGTTATCGAACGCGACTAATTTTTTTTTTTAAAGAAAAAATTACACAAATTATGGTAGACAGTCTAAATGAGATTAGAAACATAAATTAATGACAATTAAGCGTAAAATTCAATAAACACAGAGTATGAAGCTGAAATTAGAGAATGAACTCCTATGACATGATAAGGAAAATAAAAAAATATGTAAATAAGAGTGCAAAATTATGAGAAAATATATGCATAATCATACATGATCAGCTATCATCTTCATCATTCCTTTCGGCAAAGCTCAAATCAACTCCTTAAGTATATGCTTACTCCTCATAATGACCCCCTAAAGGAATGCGATAACATCCAAGGGTAGTTTAAGAGCTATAGAACCCCCACTTGGTAGCTCAAGAGAAGAAAGACTCTCCCTTGTGGTAGCCTTGGAGTTAAGGAGCTCGAGACGACCAAAGAAACATTGGAGATATTGTCTAAAATGAGCCTAAATCAGTTTTTTTCCCCCTCCAAGGCACACCTGAAAAAGTCAAGTCCGAAACGCGTTTCGGACTCAGAAGTCCGATAAGTCCGGAATGGAGTCCGGCAAAACGTTCCGGATGAGTCAGTTTCCAACTATGTCCTCACGTGTAGCTGGAAAGGAACCCATATACTCTTGGTTCACTTGAAGATGTAGCCACTGTCGATTGTTTCTTAGAAAGCCATGAAATAAGGCATTCTCCAACATAAAAGCAATAGCCACTTGTACTTCTTCAGTCTTTGTCACCCATTCACTCGGATTTTGCAAAACTGCTTTGCAATGAATTTTGAGACGTTTTATGAGTCTTGATACTTAAGAAACTACGAATTGAATGTCGAGATGTGTATTACAAAAATATATCAAGCGGTCGATTGCTTGACTATAAAGCATACTACGTAGCATCAAAAAGTTTTGAATGTGCATCTTCTTGTAATGACACAATAACGTCCATAGGTGTCTGCATAGGTTTAGAATCTGACATTTCAAACCTTTCGAAAAGTTACTGTGTATTTTTGTTGTGTCATATAGATACAGTCATCCCTGAATATGAATTCAATGCCAAGATAATTATGTATAACACTAAGATCATCAACATCAAAATTCAAATATATGCATAAGTTTTGACTTAAAAATTGAAGAGTTGATCCCTTGGGACCTGTCATAATCTTATCATCAACATAAATGATGATTATGATCGAAACACATCTCTGTTCTAACTTAACATAGAGGGTAGGAGAAGCTTCTGAATTTTCAAAACCAATAGACAAAAGGTATAGATTTATCTTTTCATACCAAGCCCTTGGAGCTTGTTTCAAACCATAAAGAGCTTTTATAAGCTTGCATACTAAATGTTCTTTACTTGGTTCTTCAAAACCCTCTGGTTGTTGTATATAAACATCTTCATGAAGATCACCATTAAGAAAAACAATTTTGATATTTAACTGGTATACTTCCGACCAAAGAATGCAACAAGAGAAAGAACAATCTTGATTGTGGTCATTTTAAAAGTATGTGCAAATGTTTCATCATAGCCAATACCCTTCGTTTGTGCATGACCTTTGACAACTAAGTTTGCTTTATACCCATCGATTGTACCATCAACTTTTATTTTGATCTTGAAGGTCCATTTGACACCAATAGCTTTCTTACCTTTTGGTAACTCACAAAGCTTCCATTTTTGATTCTTATGAATAGAATCAATCTCCTCTTGCATTGCTTTCTTCCAAACAAGATTATATAATGAATCATTGACACTAGTGGGCTCATTCTCAATTGAAGTAAGTGCAAGAATATTATGAATTTCAAAATGTTATGCATAATCTACCTAATTTACTTGATCTTTCTTAGTTTGACTTCTTGTCCTTTCTTTAAGACTTTGAATGCCACTAGCTTGTACTATCTGAAAGAATCACTTAAGAAGAGTCTTGAAAACTGGTGCAACATCTTGTTCTTCTGCCCCCTCCTTTTACTGGGGCTCTTGAAGTTTCTTCCACTTCGTAAGTTGGTATGTCAAGAGGTTGAGTAGGAATGGGAGAGGATGGTCTAGATAGTGGTGAATATTCAGTAGGAGTAGAACTTTTTGTTTACCTTTATCCTTAGCAACCTTTGGGGATTGAGAAGGTTGTCCCCTCCCCCTATGGCTGAATGTAAGAATCTGAATTTAAAGTAAGTTCTCCAACACTAACAACATCCAAGTCATGACCATATGCTATAGTCACCCTTCTACCTGTAGAATTAGCAAGGGAAGAAAATACCTTCTTGGAACGTGTCATTTGTTTAGTAGTTTCAAAATGAAAAACCCAAGGATTTTCAAAACTTGCATTTAATGCTGCCTGGTCAAAAGCTATTTCTTCAATACTAATACATGCATAAGATTCTTCACTAGAAGACTTAGGTTTCGAACCTTCTTGAGCATTATTACCTGATACTCTCTTCTTCTTGTTAAAAAAATCCTCTTTTTGCATCCTACTATTATATGACATGGTATCTTGCAATAATGGCATATACCTTTCTTTGATGTGGATACTGATGAAGTAGACTTCTCTTTAAGTGTTGGAGATTTAGAGGAAGATTTTAAAGTAGATGACTTATTTTCCTTCTTTTTTTATTGAGTCTTCTTCTCTTTCTTGAAAGTATCCTTCTTCTTCTTCTTGCCTTTGGATGATGATACCATAGTTTCATCATTCTCTTTTGCTCATCTTCATCTTGAAGTAACAAGAATTGAAACTTGTCAATTGTAGTTTCTCTATCTCGTGTATATATAAATGTGTGTGTGTGTGTGAGAGAGAGAGAGAGAGAGAGAGAGAGAGAGAGAGAGAGAGAGAGAGAGAGAGAGAGAGAGAGAGAGAGAGAGAGAGAGAGAGAGAGAGAGAGAGAGAGAGAGAGAGAGAGAGAGAGAGAGAGAGAGAGAGAGAGAGAGAAGTAACAAAAGAGTGATATGTAGATGGAAGTGAATTGATGAGAATGTTCACAATCTCTTCATCAAATTTGCTCACTCCAACATTAAGAAGTTGATCACGAACATCCTGAAGCTTTAAATTATGAGATTGAACTTACTCACCAACTTTAATCCTTTTGTTGGTTAACTGTTTCCTTAAATGAGATTTCCTTGCAAGATTTTTGCTTTGATAGAGATTCTTTAATTCCAACCAAGCCCGACGGGAGATTTTGCATGACCAAAGTTGAGGAATGATATGACACTTCACTCTTGCAGCA
>MU261171.1:120000-123227 GCA_020310875.1 Ceratopteris richardii | reverse complement strand
TTCTCAGTCCATCTCAGATTATGTGACAAGGATGAAAGATATTGCAGATGCTTTAGGAGCTGTTGATGAAGACATTGAGGAAGATAAATTGGTAAGGCAAATTCTTACAGGGTTGAGAGGTGATGACAAATGGAAGCCATTTTATTTGTCTACAGAACTATCACTTGATCATTTCACTCCTGACTTAAATCAATTGTTAGGTCATATGCTAACATTTGAGCAGGATGTTAAAGGAGATGGTGACAAGAGTACAGGTCATGCAATGTACTCAAAGGACAAGAAGAAGAATAGCAAAGGAAAACAACAAGCAAGTGAAGATGAAGGAACAACTACTCAAGCCAACTTCCTAAGAGGAAGAGGAGGTGGCAAAGGTAGAGGAAGAGGCAGGAACAATAAAGATGGAGGCAAAGCTTGCTGGATTTGTGGTAAGACAAATCACTTAGCTAATGATTGTTGGCACAATACTCAGAATAATAATGGATATAATCAAAATTATAATGCAAGAGGAAGAGGTGGCAGAAATCAAAGAGGTAATTACAGAGGTAGAGGTGGAAGGAATTACTTTGGAAGAAATGCAGGTAGAGGATTCCAAAGTCAACAATACAACAACACCTACTACAATTATGCTTCAGATCAAAAGGAAGATTCAACATTGATAATGAATGCAACTTGTGAAAGGCAGAGTGAAGATCAAAGAGTCTTCTACATTGACTCAGGGTGTAGCAATCACCTGAGTGGTAACATATCTTTGATGACTGATTTGGAAAGTAAAGTTTTTAATCATGTTGTCCAAACAGGTGACAACACAAAGCACAATGTGAAGTCAATAGGATCAGTGAAGGCCAAGGATGGAAGCACCTTATTGAGTAAGGTCTTGTATGTTCCTACAATCCCTAAGAATTTGATAAGTGTAGGTCAAATTGTTGAAAAGGGATATGAAGTAAGGTTTACTAATGATGGAGTATATGTGGAAGACCCTAGCCAAGGGTATAAACAGATTGTTTCAGGAAAAAAAGAAGGAAGACTATTTACATTGAAGATTCAAGGTAACATTGGTCATGCTATGTTCACATATGGAGGACATAAGATCTCTGAGTTAGATCTTTGGCACAAGAGGCTTGGACATTTCAATGAAAGAGGTATTAAAGATATGGTTAACAATGGTTCAGTGCTTGGATTGCCTAATGTTGCAGGTCAACATATGACATACAAATGTGAGGCATGTCAATTAGGTAAGGCTCATAAACATTCCTATTCCAAACATGGTTTTATGCACTCAGAGAAGCTTGAGTTGGTACACACAGATGTGTGGGGACCATCGAAAGATTTCAGTATAAATGGATCAAGGTATTATGTGATTTATGTTGATGATGCTACTAGGTGGATCACTATTTATGTGATCAAAGATAAGTCAGAAGTGTTTAATACATTTAAACACTATCATGCATATGCAGAAAGAATTACAGGTCATAAGTTGAAGAGACTAAGGTCAGATGGAGGGGGAGAGTATTTCTCAAATGAGTTCAGTGATTACTTATGGAATGCAGGTATAAAAGGGAAATTACTTGCAGGTACTCTCCTCAACAAAATGGTGTTGCAGAAAGGAGAAATAGAACTCTTGTTGAGTTTGCAAGATCCATGATGAAGGAGAAAAATTGCCCTAATTATTTGTGGGCTGAGGCTGTAAATACAGCCACTTATTTGGTCAATAGGTTACCATGTAAAGCCTTGCAGGGTATGACACCATATGAGGCTTGGTGGGGTAAGAGACCTACCTTAGATCATTGCAGAGTTTTTGGGTGTGTGGCATATGCATATGTGCCATCACAATTAAGACACAAATTGGAACCCAAAGCTGAAAAGTATGTTTTCATTGGCTATGATGACAAGCAGATGGGCTATAGGTTGTGGAGTCCATCAACAAAACAATTTATGGTTTCTAAAGATGTTACATTTGATGAACAAAGCACTTGGTATGCAGGTACAATCAAAATCAATACAGATGATGAAGAAGAGGTGAGTCAAAGAAAAGGTAAATCAAAAGTTCAAATATTTGATGAGCAAGAGAATAATGAAGTGCAGGTTGAGGTGGAAGAGACACCAAGATTTGATCCTGAATGTGAAGAGCCAGAAACCTCAAGGAATGGAGAACTCAGAAGGTCAACAAGAAATAGGTGGCAACCTACAAGGTATAGTTATGATACTTCATTTCTAGCCACAAAAGATTATGCTTACATGGTGAATACAGATGAAGACCCTTCTACTTATGAAGAGGCAAAAGGTAAGGAAAAATGGGAGAGTGCTATGCAGGAAGAATATGATGCACTATTGGAGAATCAAACTTGGGATTTGGTTCCTAAACCAAATAGTCAGAAGATTATTGGAAGCAAATGGGTCTACAAGACAAAAAGGTTTGCAGATGGAAGTGTGTCTAGGTACAAAGCTAGACTTGTGGTCAAAGGTTTTGCTCAAACATATGGTATTGATTATGATGAGACCTATAGTCCTGTGGCAAAGATGACAACCATAAGGACACTTATTGCTATTGCTGCATGTAAAGGTTGGAAGCTATGTCAACTTGATGTGAAGAATGCTTTTTTAAATGGTTATATTTCAGATGATGTATTCATGGAGCAACCTCAAGGGTTCAAAGATAAAAGGTATCCAGATTATGTGTGCAAGCTCAAGAGAGCTTTGTATGGCTTGAAGCAAGCTCCAAGGGCATGGAACTATAGACTTGTGAAGTTCCTAAAAGAACTTGGATTTCAGGTGTCTAAAGCAGATAGTAGCTTGCTTGTCAAGGCAAGTGAAAATGGTTTCATATACATGTGCATATATGTTGATGATATAATTCTTACAGGTACAGATGAAGAAGGAATACAAAGGCTTAAGAGGCAAATGGAAAAGGAGTTCAAGATAAGTGACTTGGGAGACTTGTCATACTTCTTGGGCATGGAGATAACATATACTCAACATGGAGTATTTGTGACCCAAGAAAGGTATTTGAAGAACTTGTTAATCAAGTTTAAAATGGATGATTGCAGGGTAGCACCTACACCAATGGAGGTGAATCACAAATTGAGTAAGTATGAAGGTGAAGAATTCAAAGACATGAGACAATATCAGAGTTTGGTTGGTAGCCTTATCTATGCTACTCTAACTAGACCTGATTTATCATATGCAGTAGGGGTTTTGTCTCAATTTATGCATTGCCCAAGGAAAGAACA
>MU261171.1:85000-105000 GCA_020310875.1 Ceratopteris richardii | reverse complement strand
ATAGATAGATAGATAGATAGATAGATAGATAGATAGATAGATAGATAGATAGATAGATAGATAGATAGATAGATAGATAGATAGATAGATAGATAGATAGATAGATAGATAGATAGATAGATAGAGAGATAGATAGATAGACATATAGATAGATAGATATATAGGTAGGTAGATAGATAGATAGATAGATAGATAGATAGATAGATAGATAGATAGATAGATAGATAGATAGATAGATAGATAGATAGATAGATAGATAGATAGATAGATAGATAGATAGATAGATAGATAGATAGGTAGATAGGTAGATAGATACATATTTAAATAGATAGATGTAGAAAAATGAAGGAGCAAGACAATGATGGCCACAAGTGTATGTACTATATTGCTTCGTGTAATGTGCAAGTGATTTGAAGTCTTTATATAGAATCTTGAAGTTCTCCATGACTTCTACAACTGTATTTTGAATTCAAATGAAGGTGGGATTAGTTGTTGGAGGGAATTAATTCACTTTCCTACAATCTAGGAAAAGTGAAGGTCAAGTTTGATCTACTTTTAGGTGATTGGTTGATTCATTGATTGCAACTTAACCACCTCAAATTCATCAAAGATTGGATTTCTTTTTCCAATTTGACATGTGTAAAGCTGTAGACTTTTACAATGGTAAAAGATCCATTAAAAATCAACACAATAAATGAGCGTAGCTAAAAGAATGCTTCAGTGGATATTATTTCGATGTAATCCAAGTTATAGCTATTGATATAGATCAAATCCACCTCAAGCATAGTGTAAGCTTGATGTTCCAACATAGTACACATGCTAGAGTCCATGGTATTTGATCTCGAATGATGGTAGTTCACGGTTCCCAACAAGAAAATCTTCTTGTGGAATTTTACTTTGTTCCTAAATCAAGTGAGTCTTTTTGGTGTTTTCCACATTCCCCTAGATAAGAGAACAACTATATCCATGAGATGAAAAATCCCTTGATAGGTGAGAAACATATATATGTGTGAAGATCTAGAATTATTTCCTTCACTGTATACTCTATTATGATTTGTTCTTCCTCAATGTTCAATTGCTCTTTGAGAATGGGACTCGTTTTACCCACTAAAGGTCTTGGATTTAGCATGCCTTGGTGACCTCATTAAATTATTTGTTAATGAAGTTTCTAAAACGGCTATTAGATTTATGTTATACTTACCATGATGCAATTTGGAGGACTCTGCATTAAAGATAAAATTAATCACTTGCTCCTGGAATGGAATAGAAAGTTTTAGTTTGAGAAACCTTGTATATCTCACAATGCCCAAAACTCTTAGTGACTGTAGTCAATCTTGTACCTGCATAGATGATGACATGGGTTGCCTCCTTTTCCCATTAGAAGTGCCAAAATTATAACCTAAAGCTCCATTGCCATCCATGGGAGAGTGGGCTATAAAGAATCGTATAAAACTTGGTCTGTAAACTTGAAAATTATGCAAGTACCTCCTTTCATCTACAATCTAATGGAAACCACCATTTTCGAATGCCTATTTAGAGGCAAACCATGTCCGTTCTCATAACTATCAAAGAAGTCCTCTAGAACTTCTAGGTGCACTTTGACCCTCTTGGTGATACCTTCCACATGCTATGAAATGATCATTGATTTCACCAATATTTAGTGCAAAAAAGTAAGCCAACTAGTATGCCAATTATGTGGGGACATATTGTCCACAACTTCACCTACATTTAATTAGACTCCTATATATTTCTTTGCACAAAACTTCACAATGTAAATGGAAAGGGCCATTAGATCTCTAAATATCTTTCTTCGATCATATTCTCTTTCTTACTTCCATTAGATGTCCTTATACATTATCTAAATACATGCTATGCTCGTATGCACTTAGGATGGGAGAACACAAGTCAAAAGGATACAAGCAAAATGAGGGGAGGGACAACAAATAAATGGATAATTATTTAGGTATGTAGAGAAGAAGTGAATGAAAGAGATGTACCGATCATAGAAGCACTCTATCAAACATTGAATAAATGGTCATTACAAGAAATTCAACGTTAATCATAATTGTTGGAGTCTGACGTTAGCAAAAGCATGCAAGCACCACAAGGAAGAAGAAGAAGAATCTTGGATCACAACACACAATAGTGGATGTATTACCAAGTGAATGTATTACCAAGTGAATGTACAAAGATAAGTAACTTGTTAGGTTTAAAGGCATATATACAAGGTGGGGGAAAAAAACCTCCTAAAGACGGAAAAAGGTGCCTTGAAAGTCATCCGTGTGTTCACACACATCACTATGAAATTATATCAACAAATCCCCCTTGGGAGTGATGTAATGAACAAGGCGATGGCATTCATGCATAAGGAAGTGCCAAGGAAAGTGGAAAGAGATCAATCCGTAAAAGGAAGTAAGCCCAAATCTTTGCACAAAGCTTCCAACTTCTTGTGAGTCATAACATTTGTAAAAAGATCTTCAATGTTAAGATTCTTGTGTGGACATATGTTGATATATTTAGGTAGTGATGTGTGTGAACAAACAACCTCCAGGTATATATGCCTATAACCCTCACAAGTCATGTATCTTTGTACATTCTAGTGATAAAACATTTAGTATTGTATGTTGTGTTCCAAGATTCTTCTTCTTCGTTGTGCTCGTCGCATGCTTCCGCAGAACTCAAACTCAAAAAATTGGTATCAAAACAGGTTGTCGTTTCATCTAGGGCATCATTGACACCCCTCCGGTCTTAATCTCAGCATACTAAAGGTGATTAGGAGTCCAAAACTACTTTGCTATGTGGTTTCAAAATCGTAATGTGAGCTTGTTTCAGCCTCGAATGCACTATCACAATGCTTGTCCAAGGAATTTCATCTTTTTGTGCCAAAGATTTATACAGGTTTCATTTCGCCAATATAAGAGTCTCAAAGTTTGCTATAGGTTTAACAAAACTCACCAGGGTAGTTCTATTCAACTTTTTGAGATATAGTCATTTTTTTGCATCAAGGTATTTTAGTGAATGGCCATGGCTGAAAGCAGTCATGTATTCTGTATGTTGGCTATTGAGGATAAGTTGGGGGCTACCTGTTGGTGCATGAAAATCATCAATTGAAGGATTATGGAGAAATGAAGTCAAGGAGTCAAGAAGAGAACAAATTTAGATGGTTGAAGAAAGGGCATATTCAGAAAATCCAAAGATATGTACACATATGTACATTAGCTGACTTATACCTTTGTCTAGTCATACACTTGTATATATTCATCTATAAATATGTTGGAAAATGTCGGGCAAATAGAGCAGAAGAAGAATAGAGAATAGGAAGAGAGAAATGGTTGTAGAGAGTGTCATTAGACACATGGAAAGTGAGTGAATTGTCTTTCCTCACTGAGATGTAATTTTTCTGAAGAAATCGAGAAACTTGCGCCCGATGTTTTGCTGTCTGCTCCTTCTGTGTTTAATCTTTTGAGAAATCCTTCTGCACATATCTAAGTCCATAGCTAATCTATCTATGGCTAGAGTTTGAGAGGTTAATTGCAATCAGGCTGAGAGAATTTTGTTTAGGAACATTCATATGTGAAAATGTTCTAAGAGTCGTCAGAACTGGCGCACATTTCATCTTCAAAGAAATGGTCATTGCTCAGTCCACAGTGTAAAGTTTTACACAAGTGAGGGCTTAAAATCTAAGTTGGAAGGTAAGCCATCTATGGCTAAAAGATCTTGATCAAACGGGTTCGACATTGTGAGAACTACAGCTAAGAAGTTGCAGGTGTCAAAGTCGTCATTGCAGAGAAGCTGTTTCAGACATAGGTAAAGTGTTTCACACATTTCTCAGTGTGTACTGAATCATTTTGAGAAATTTAACTTGGTAAAGTTGCGCAATCTCAAGGCGAAGTGTTGTGCAAAGCTTTGTCAAAAACTTTACAGAATTGATTAGTCAATGAGTGATTAATCTGCAGCAGACTTTTCTGAAGAAGTTGAATTTTTAGAATAATCAATTTTCTGATAAATTGGTGAATGATCTCTAAGTTTGGTGGAGTCTAAGGTTAATCTTGATATAGAGTGATGGAGAGTGTTAATCTCCAAAAGAACAACCTACTCTTGAGTTTAGAACACCTCTATGTCAAGAGTAAGTCAAAACCTTCACTAAATTATAGGTCCAATCTCCAAATTATCAAAATTAAGAAAATCTGTGAAGAAAGTGAAACACATAAAAGTCTGCTGCAGAATTTCTTCACATTGACTTATCAAACGTGTAAAGTTTTTGATGTAACTTTGTACGAATCATCTCCTAGGGATTGCGCATCACCTCCAAGTTGAATCACTTGGAAAACTTTAGTATAACTTGAGAAATTGTTTTCACAAGTTACCTATGTGAGAATCTGTTACTCAGAACAGTCGATTCTATACCCCTAACTTCTTAACTTTGGTTCTCACAATATCTAATCCGTTTTGCCAAATGCTTTTAGCCACGAGTAGATCACCTTCCAACTTAAAGATTAAGTGCTTGCTTGCACAAAACTTTAAACTATGGAGTGAGCACTGATCAAAAGATTAAACACGAAATTTGCGCCTGTTTCAGAGAACTGTAGACACTCAACACATATGAATGTTCCTACTAACAATTCTCCTAACCTGATTACAATTAGACTCTGAAATTCAGGTCACAGGCTCATTAACTAACAACTTAGATATCCTCAAAAGGATTTCACAAATGATCAAACACAGAAGGAGCAGACACGAAAAGATCGGGCGCAAACTTTCTTCATTAACTCAGAAACTTACAACTGAGTGATGAGAGCTAACTCAAACTAACTTTTCTCTATTTCTTGGCTCCTAACTTCCTCAATCTTGGTTTCTACATATGCTCTCATAAGCTCTCATACATGCCTCGACTTTTCTCAAAGTATTTATAGACATCTATGTACAAACTCTCATCAAAACATAAGTATATGTAATCTGTGTTATAACTAATGTACATATGTGTACATGTCCTTCATTCTTGTGAATATATCCATTTTCTTCATTCCAAATCTTCAATTGGTGATTGATATGCACCAACAGCTCCCCCTCAATCATCAATTGAGGTTTCTCCTTTCTTCTTTATACCTGCCATGTCCTTAAACTTCTGTAGCTTTGGTCCATCCAAGCTCTTTGTAAGCATATCAGCTATCTGATCCTTTGTTGAAGTATGTATGACTTCAATCTCCTTATCCATCACTTTCTCTCTTAGAAAGTGATACTGAATCTCAATGTGTTTGGTCCTGGCATGAAAAACAGGATTAGCAGCTAAATACAATGAACTCATGTTATCTCCATATATGATTGGTATCCCATGCATAATATCAAGACTCTTCATCAATGTCTTGACCCAAATTACTTCCTTTGCAGCTTCAACCATGCCTTTATACTCTGCTTCTGTAGAAGATAAAGCAACTGTATGTTGCTTCTTGGAACACCATGAGATAAGTTTATCTCCCACATAACACATGTATCCAAATGTAGATCTTCTATCATCTGGATTACCTGCCCAATCTGCATCACTATAAATTTTGATATTTGTATCTGAGGTAAACCCATAATACAAACCTTCATTGAGTGTACCCTTAATGTACCTCAACACCCTTTGTCCTGCAATCCAATGTTCTTTCCTTGGGCAATGCATAAATTGAGACAAAACCCCTACTGCATATGATAAATCAGGTCTAGTTAGAGTAGCATAGATAAGGCTACCAACCAAACTCTGATATTGTCTCATGTCTTTGAATTCTTCACCTTCATACTTACTCAATTTGTGATTCACCTCCATTGGTGTAGGTGCTACCCTGCAATCATCCATTTTAAACTTGATTAACAAGTTCTTCAAATACCTTTCTTGGGTCACAAATACTCCATGTTGAGTATATGTTATCTCCATGCCCAAGAAGTATGACAAGTCTCCCAAGTCACTTATCTTGAACTCCTTTTCCATTTGCCTCTTAAGCCTTTGTATTCCTTCTTCATCTGTACCTGTAAGAATTATATCATCAACATATATGCACATGTATATGAAACCATTTTCACTTGCCTTGACAAGCAAGCTACTATCTGCTTTAGACACCTGAAATCCAAGTTCTTTTAGGAACTTCACAAGTCTATAGTTCCATGCCCTTGGAGCTTGCTTCAAGCCATACAAAGCTCTCTTGAGCTTGCACACATAATCTGGATACCTTTTATCTTTGAACCCTTGAGGTTGCTCCATGAATACATCATCTGAAATATAACCATTTAAAAAAGCATTCTTCACATCAAGTTGACATAGCTTCCAACCTTTACATGCAGCAATAGCAATAAGTGTCCTTATGGTTGTCATCTTTGCCACAGGACTATAGGTCTCATCATAATCAATACCATATGTTTGAGCAAAACCTTTGACCACAAGTCTAGCTTTGTACCTAGACACACTTCCATCTGCAAACCTTTTTGTCTTGTAGACCCATTTGCTTCCAATAATCTTCTGACTATTTGGTTTAGGAACCAAATCCCAAGTTTGATTCTCCAATAGTGCATCATATTCTTCCTGCATAGCACTCTCCCATTTTTCCTTACCTTTTGCCTCTTCATAAGTAGAAGGGTCTTCATCTGTATTCACCATGTAAGCATAATCTTTTGTGGCTAGAAATGAAGTATCATAACTATACCTTGTAGGTTGCCACCTATTTCTTGTTGACCTTCTGAGTTCTCCATTCCTTGAGGTTTCTGGCTCTTCACATTCAGGATCAAATCTTGGTGTCTCTTCCACCTCAACCTGCACTTCATTATTCTCTTGCTCATCAAATATTTGAACTTTTGATTTACCTTTTCTTTGACTCACCTCTTCTTCATCATCTGTATTGATTTTGATTGTACCTGCATACCAAGTGCTTTGTTCATCAAATGTAACATCTTTAGAAACCATAAATTGTTTTGTTGATGGACTCCACAACCTATAGCCCATCTGCTTGTCATCATAGCCAATGAAAACATACTTTTCAGCTTTGGGTTCCAATTTGTGTCTTAATTGTGATGGCACATATGCATATGCCACACACCCAAAAACTCTGCAATGATCTAAGGTAGGTCTCTTACCCCACCAAGCCTCATATGGTGTCATACCCTGCAAGGCTTTACATGGTAACCTATTGACCAAATAAGTGGCTGTATTTACAGCCTCAGCCCACAAATAATTAGGGCAATTTTTCTCCTTCATCATGGATCTTGCAAACTCAACAAGAGTTCTATTTCTCCTTTCTGCAACACCATTTTGTTGAGGAGAGTACCTGCAAGTAATTTCCCTTTTTATACCTGCATTCCATAAGTAATCACTGAACTCATTTGAGAAATACTCTCCCCCTCCATCTGACCTTAGTCTCTTCAACTTATGACCTGTAATTCTTTCTGCATATGCATGATAGTGTTTAAATGTATTAAACACTTCTGACTTATCTTTGATCACATAAATAGTGATCCACCTAGTAGCATCATCAACATAAATCACATAATACCTTGATCCATTTATACTGAAATCTTTTGATGGTCCCCACACATCTGTGTGTACCAACTCAAGCTTCTCTGAGTGCATAAAACCATGTTTGGAATAGGAATGTTTATGAGCCTTACCTAATTGACATGCCTCACATTTGTATGTCATATGTTGACCTGCAACATTAGGCAATCCAAGCACTGAACCATTGTTAACCATATCTTTAATACCTCTTTCATTGAAATGTCCAAGCCTCTTGTGCCAAAGATCTAACTCAGAGATCTTATGTCCTCCATATGTGAACATAGCATGACCAATGTTACCTTGAATCTTCAATGTAAATAGTCTTCCTTCTTTTTTTCCTGAAACAATCTGTTTATACCCTTGGCTAGGGTCTTCCACATATACTCCATCATTAGTAAACCTTACTTCATATCCCTTTTCAACAATTTGACCTACACTTATCAAATTCTTAGGGATTGTAGGAACATACAAGACCTTACTCAATAAGGTGCTTCCATCCTTGGCCTTCACTGATCCTATTGACTTCACATTGTGCTTTGTGTTGTCACCTGTTTGGACAACATGATTAAAAACTTTACTTTCCAAATCAGTCATCAAAGATATGTTACCACTCAGGTGATTGCTACACCCTGAGTCAATGTAGAAGACTCTTTGATCTTCACTCTGCCTTTCACAAGTTGCATTCATTATCAATGTTGAATCTTCCTTTTGATCTGAAGCATAATTGTAGTAGGTGTTGTTGTATTGTTGACTTTGGAATCCTCTACCTGCATTTCTTCCAAAGTAATTCCTTCCACCTCTACCTCTGTAATTACCTCTTTGATTTCTGCCACCTCTTCCTCTTGCATTATAATTTTGATTATATCCATTATTATTCTGAGTATTGTGCCAACAATCATTAGCTAAGTGATTTGTCTTACCACAAATCCAGCAAGCTTTGCCTCCATCTTTATTGTTCCTGCCTCTTCCTCTACCTTTGCCACCTCCTCTTCCTCTTAGGAAGTTGGCTTGAGTAGTTGTTCCTTCATCTTCACTTGCTTGTTGTTTTCCTTTGCTATTCTTCTTCTTGTCCTTTGAGTACATTGCATGACCTGTACTCTTGTCACCATCTCCTTTAACATCCTGCTCAAATGTTAGCATATGACCTAACAATTGATTTAAGTCAGGAGTGAAATGATCAAGTGATAGTTCTGTAGACAAAATAAATGGCTTCCATTTGTCATCACCTCTCAACCCTGTAAGAATTTGCCTTACCAATTTATCTTCCTCAATGTCTTCATCAACAGCTCCTAAAGCATCTGCAATATCTTTCATCCTTGTCACATAATCTGAGATGGACTGAGAAGCCTTCTTCTTGAAGGTAGTAAATTCTGCCCATAAGGATGCCTTCCTTGACTTTGTAGTGTTCTGAAAATGCTCCTCCAAAGCATTCCATATGTCAGTAGCACTTTCAAGACCTCTAATGTGAGGTAACAAGTAATCATTGACTCCCATGTAGATAATGCTCCTAGCTTGAGCATCTTTCTTCATCCAATTTTTAAGATCTGCTAACTCTTCCCTAGTTGGAACACTAGGATCTCTGAACTCTGGCTTCTCTTCTTCTCCTGTGATGTAACCAATCAAATCTTTGCTCATAAGATGAGCTTCCATTCTCATTGACCATGCAGGATAGTTTTCCCTATCCAATTTCTCTATCTGTAGAGCATCTCCCATCTTGTGTCCACCTGTGTATTGAAAACTTCAAGCTTTACAAGCAATGTATGTACCTTTACTTCGAATTAGGCTTCTTTTGCCTTTCTTGATGTCGAGTAGACTTCTCCTCAGCCTTTTGACTCCAAGCTTTCACTTCTTAGTTCTTCAAATGTTGAACTTCTTGAATCTGCAGCAGTCGGGACCTTCCTTTCCTTGATTTGATGTCTCCTGCTCTGATACCACTGATGGAGAGTGTTAATCTCCAAAAGAACAACCTACTCTTGAGTTTAGAACACCTCTATGTCAAGAGTAAGTCAAAACCTTCACTAAATTATAGGTCCAATCTCCAAATTATCAAAATTAAGAAAATCTGTGAAGAAAGTGAAACACATAAAAGTCTGCTGCAGAATTTCTTCACATTGACTTATCAAACGTGTAAAGTTTTTGATGTAACTTTGTACGAATCATCTCCTAGGGATTGCGCATCACCTCCAAGTTGAATCACTTGGAAAACTTTAGTATAACTTGAGAAATTGTTTTCACAAGTTACCTATGTCAGAATCTGTTACTCAGAACAGTCGATTCTATACCCCTAACTTCTTAACTTTGGTTCTCACAATATCTAATCCGTTTTGCCAAATGCTTTTAGCCACGAGTAGATCACCTTCCAACTTAAAGATTAAGTGCTTGCTTGCACAAAACTTTAAACTATGGAGTGAGCACTGATCAAAAGATTAAACACGAAATTTGCGCCTGTTTCAGAGAACTGTAGACACTCAACACATATGAATGTTCCTACTAACAATTCTCCTAACCTGATTACAATTAGACTCTGAAATTCAGGTCACAGGCTCATTAACTAACAACTTAGATATCCTCAAAAGGATTTCACAAATGATCAAACACAGAAGGAGCAGACACGAAAAGATCGGGCGCAAACTTTCTTCATTAACTCAGAAACTTACAACTGAGTGATGAGAGCTAACTCAAACTAACTTTTCTCTATTTCTTGGCTCCTAACTTCCTCAATCTTGGTTTCTACATATGCTCTCATAAGCTCTCATACATGCCTCGACTTTTCTCAAAGTATTTATAGACATCTATGTACAAACTCTCATCAAAACATAAGTATATGTAATCTGTGTTATAACTAATGTACATATGTGTACATGTCCTTCATTCTTGTGAATATATCCATTTTCTTCATTCCAAATCTTCAATTGGTGATTGATATGCACCAACATAGAGGTGATCTAAATTCAAGGTTAACTTGTTCTTTTGGATATTAACACTCTCCATAAGTGGTATCAGAGCAGGTTGTGTCAAAATTGAAGTGAAGAAGACTCCGACTACTGCAGAAATACAAATCTTTACATCTTGAAGGTAAATAAGGATAAAGGTTGAAGAAAACTTGAAGGTAGATACATTGAAGCCATCAGAAGGATCAGAAGAAGCAAGACTCGAAGTAAAGGTACATTTATTCCTTGTAAAGTCTAAAGTTTTGAGACTACAGGTGAAGCAAGGATGGGAGATAGTCTCCAAATTGAAAAGTTGGATAGAGAGAACTATCCTGCATGGTCTATGAGGATGGAAGCTCATCTTATGAGCAAAGATTTGATAGCCTACATCACAGGTGAAGAAGAGAAGCCTCAATTCAGAGATCCTAGTGTTCCAACTAGGGAAGAATTGTCAGATCTAAAGAATTGGATGAAGAAGGATGCTCAAGCAAGGAGCATAATCTACATGGCAGTCAATGACTATTTGCTTCCTCACATTAGAGGACTTGAAAGTGCATGTGACATTTGGAATGCTTTGGAGGAGCATTTCCAAAACACAACCAAATCAAGGAAGGCTTCACTATGGGCAGAATTTACTACCTTCAAGAAGAAGGCCTCACAGTCAATCTCTGATTATGTGACAAAGATGAAGGACATTGCAGATTCTCTAGGTGCAGTGGATGAAGACATTGAAGAAGACAAATTGGTAAGACAAATACTCACAGGGCTAAGAGGAGATGAGAAGTGGAAGCCTTTCATTTTATCTACAGAACTTTCATTAGATCATTTTACTCCTGATTTGAATCAATTGTTAGGTCATATGCTAACTTTTGAGAATGATATCAAAGGAGATGTTGATAAGAGTGCAGGTCATGCAATGTACTCTAAAGACAAGAAGAAAGCTAACAAAGGGAAGCAACAATCAGGTGAAGAAGAAGGTACATCAAACCAAGCAAATTTCATAAGAGGAAAAGGAAGTGGCAGAAGTAGAGGAAGAGGCAGAAACAACAAAGATAATGCAAGAGCTTGTTGGATATGTGGTAAGACCAATCATCTATCTCATGATTGTTGGCATAATAATCAAAACAATGGTAATTATCAGAACTTTAATCAAAGAGCAAGAGGTGGTAGATTTCAGAGAGGAAATCTCAGAGGTAGAGGTGGTAGGAATTCTTTTGGAAGAGGTGGAGGAAGAAACTTCCAAAACCAATCCTATAATAACACCTACTACAACTATGCATCAGATCAGAAGGAGGACTCGACTCTCATTATGAATACATGTGAAACCTCACATGAGGACATGAGAGTGTTCTATATTGATTCAGGATGTAGTAATCATTTAAGTGGAAATATTGCTTTGATGACTGACCTAGATCATAATGCAATTAATCATACAGTTCAAACAGGTGATAATACAAAGCATAAGGTAAAGTCAATTGGTTCAGTCAAAGCTAAGGATGGGAGCACTCTTCTGAGTAAGGTTCTTTATGTTCCCACAATCCCAAAGAATTTGATCAGTGTAGGTCAAATTGTGGAAAAAGGATATGAGGTAAGGTTCACCAATGATGGAGTTTATGTTGAAGACCCTAGTCAAGGGTATAAACAGGTTGTTACAGGAAAGAAAGAAGGAAGGCTTTTCACATTGAAGGTACAAGGAAATGTTGGACATGCTATGTTCACATATGGAGAGCAGAAGGTGTCAGAATTGGATCTTTGGCACAAAAGACTTGGACACTTTAATGAAAGAGGTATTAAAGAAATGATTAAAAATGATTCAGTGCTTGGATTGCCTAACATTGCAGGTCAACACATGACATACAGATGTGAGGCATGTCAATTAGGTAAGGCTCATAAGCAATCCTATTCCAAACATGGGTTTATGTATTCAGAAAGACTTGAATTGGTGCATACAGATGTGTGGGGTCCTTCAAAGGACTTTAGTATAAATGGTTCAAGATATTATGTCATATATGTTGATGATGCTACCAGGTGGATCACAATTTATGTGATTAAAGAAAAGTCAGAAGTGTTTAATACATTTAAACACTATCATACATATGCAGAAAGGATTACAGGTCAAAAATTGAAGAGGCTAAGGTCAGATGGAGGGGGAGAGTATTTTTCAAATGAGTTCAATGATTATTTGTGGAATGCAGGTATAAAGAGAGAAGTTACTTGCAGGTATTCTCCTCAACAAAATGGGGTAGCAAAAAGAAGAAATAGGACTCTTGTTGAGTTTGCAAGGTCCATGATGAAAGAGAAGAATTGTCCAAATTATTTGTGGGCAGAGGCTGTAAACACAGCTACTTATTTGGTCAATAGATTGCCTTGTAAAGCTTTGCAAGGTATGACACCATATGAAGCTTGGTGGGGTAAGAAACCTACCTTGGATCATTGCAGAATATTTGGATGCTTGGCATATGCATATGTGCCATCTCAATTGAGGCATAAGTTGGAGCCTAAGGCAAAAAAGTATGTATTCATTGGTTATGATGATAAGCAAATGGGATACAGGTTGTGGAGTCCATCCACAAAGCAATTCCTTGTATCCAAGGATGTTACATTTGATGAGCAAGGTACTTGGTATGCAGGTAAATATAATGTACATGCAGATGATGAAGAAGTAGTGGAACAAAGAAAAGGTAAAGCAAAGATTCAATTACTTGATGAAAGTGAGAACAATGAAGTACAGGTTGAAGTAGAAGAGAGGCCAAGGTTTGATCCAGAATGTGATGAACCAGAGACTTCAAGAAGTGCAGAAGTTAGGAGGTCATCTAGGCACAAATGGAAACCTACAAGGTATAGCTATGACACCTCATTCTTGACTACTAAAGATTATGCTTATTTGATAAAAGCAGATGAAGATCCATCTACATATGATGAAGCCAAAGGCAAGAGAAATTGGGAAGAAGCCATGCAAGAGGAGTATGATGCATTGATAGAGAATCAGACTTGGGATCTGGTTCCTAAACCTAATAGCCAGAAAATTATTGGATGTAAGTGGGTTTACAAAACAAAGAGATTTGCAGATGGAAGTGTGTCTAGATACAAAGCTAGACTTGTTGTGAAAGGGTATGCACAGACATATGGAGTGGACTATGATGAGACTTATAGTCCTGTGGCAAAGATGACAACAATCAGAACCCTCATTGCAATTGCTGCTTGCAAAGGTTGGAAGTTGTCTCAATTAGATGTTAAAAATGCTTTTCTGAATGGTTATATTTCAGATGAAGTTTACATGGAGCAACCAGATGGGTTCAAAGATCAAGTGAATCCAAATTATGTGTGTAAGCTCAAGAGAGCTTTGTATGGATTAAAGCAAGCCCCAAGGGCATGGAATTATAGGCTTGTAAAATTCTTGAATGATCTTGGATTTCAAGCATCAAAGGCAGATAGTAGCTTGCTAGTCAAGGCAAGTGAAGATGGGTTCATTTATGTTTGTATTTATGTTGATGACATAATACTTACAGGAACAGATGATAAAGGAATACAAATGATCAAGAAGCAGATGGAGAAAGAGTTCAAAATCAGTGATTTGGGAAACCTATCATTCTTCTTGGGAATGGAGATTTCTTATACTCAACATGGAGTATATGTGACCCAAGAAAGGTATCTTAAAAATTTGCTAACCAAATTTAAAATGGAAGATTGCAGGGTTGCACCTACACCTTTGGAAGTGAACCATAAATTGTCTAGGTTTGGAGGAGAAGAGTTCAGAGATATGAAACTCTATCAAAGTTTGGTTGGTAGCTTAATTTATGCTACATTAACAAGGCCTGATTTGTCATATGCAGTTGGTGTGCTTTCACAATTTATGCATTGTCCTAGAAAGGAACATTGGATTGCAGGACAAAGAGTACTTAGGTACATCAAGGGTACACTCAGAGAAGGGTTGTACTATGGATTTACTTCTGATACAAGAGTGAAGATATATAGTGATGCAGATTGGGCAGGTAATGTGGATGATAGAAGATCAACACATGGATACTTGTGTTATGTAGGAGACAAATTGATTTCATGGTGTTCTAAGAAGCAACATACAGTTGCTTTGTCATCTACAGAGGCAGAATATAAAGGTATGGTGGAAGCTGCAAAGGAGGTAATATGGCTAAAGACACTTATGAAAGTTTTTGATGTTGTTCAAAGTACTCCTATTGTTTGTGGAGACAACATGAGTTCTTTATACTTGGCAGCTAATCCTGTGTTTCATGCTAGAACTAAGCATATTGAAATACAGTATCATTTCCTGAGAGAGAAGGTTATTGAGAAGGAGATTGAAGTCATACATACTCCCACAAAAGATCAAGTTGCAGATATGATGACAAAAAGTCTAGATGGACCAAAACTACAAAGATTCAAGGATATGGCAGGAGTTAAGAAGATAGAGAAGAACCTCAATTAATGATTGAGGGGGAGTTGTTGGTGCATGACAATCATCAATTGAAGGATTATGGAGAAATGAAGTCAAGGAGTCAAGAAGAGAACAAATTTAGATGGTTGAAGAAAGGGCATATTCAGAAAATCCAAAGATATGTACACATATGTACATTAGCTGACTTATACCTTTGTCTAGTCATACACTTGTATATATTCATCTATAAATATGTTGGAAAATGTCGGGCAAATAGAGCAGAAGAAGAATAGAGAATAGGAAGAGAGAAATGGTTGTAGAGAGTGTCATTAGACACATGGAAAGTGAGTGAATTATCTTTCCTCACTGAGATGTAATTTTTCTAAAGAAATCGAGAAACTTGCGCCCGATGTTTTGCTGTCTGCTCCTTCTATGTTTAATTTTTTGAGAAATCCTTCTGCACATATCTAAGTCCATAGCTAATCTATCTATGGCTAGAGTTTGAGAGGTTAATTGCAATCAGGCTGAGAGAATTTTGTTTAGGAACATTCATATGTGAAAATGTTCTAAGAGTCGTCAGAACTGGCGCACATTTCATCTTCAAAGAAATGGTCATTGCTCAGTCCACAGTGTAAAGTTTTACACAAGTGAGGGCTTAAAATCTAAGTTGGAAGGTAAGCCATCTATGGCTAAAAGATCTTGATCAAACGGGTTCGACATTGTGAGAACTACAGCTAAGAAGTTGCAGGTGTCAAAGTCGTCATTGCAGAGAAGCTGTTTCAGACATAGGTAAAGTGTTTCACACATTTCTCAGTGTGTACTGAATCATTTTGAGAAATTTAACTTGGTAAAGTTGCGCAATCTCAAGGCGAAGTGTTGTGCAAAGTTTTGTCAAAAACTTTACAGAATTGATTAGTCAATGAGTGATTAATCTGCAGCAGACTTTTCTGAAGAAGTTGAATTTTTAGAATAATCAATTTTCTGATAAATTGGTGAATGATCTCTAAGTTTGGTGGAGTCTAAGGTTAATCTTGATATAGAGGTGATCTAAATTCAAGGTTAACTTGTTCTTTTGGAGATTAACACTCTCCATCACTACCAAATACCCATTGTGGGCTTATATGATGCATCATGTATTTGTTGCAAAAGGACTATGGAATATTGTGTAGGTTGTTGAAAAACATCCTATTACACCTGCAAAGATAGTTGCTAATGGTGATGCAAAAGACATTGAAGATAAAAAGGAACTTCATTCGGATGGCAAAGATGCTCAGGCACATGCATTCATAGCTTTGACTATCAAACATGCCATTATTCCCCACATTCACTCTTGCAAAATAGCTAAGGATCCTTGGGATACATTAACCACTTTGTACCATGCAAGGAATGAGGCTCATGTTGCTTACCTTCAAAAATAGTTGGAGACTGAGCACATGAATGAAGGATATTTTGTGGATAATTTTTTCACAAACATCAAAGATTTGAAGGTGTAGTTGATATTTGTTGATGAAGTCTTGCTTGAGAGTTCACTTGTGGAGACTATTCTAAATGGTATTCTAGATTCATATCAGACTTATGCTTCTACTCTTTGACTGATAATGAAAGGCAATCCAAATGCCTTAACATTTGAGGAGTTAATCTCCATTGTGTTGCAAGAAGATTAGTCCAGGCAGAAGAGGTCCATTATGGATGTTGGAGATCAAGCTTTCTTGGCTAGTATGAAGGGAAAAGGTGAATAAAGCTCTTCTATTAGTAAGCAAAAATCTGATAATTCTACATAATCAAAGAAAGATGACACGGACAAGAAGAGAAAAGAAAAGCAAAAATTGTTTTTCAAATGCTGTAAAGCAAATGATCATGTCATAAAGAGTTGTCCAAAACTAGCTGCAAAAGAAGCAAAGAAGAAATAGATTGGAATGGCTGTTGTAGATGTCTTTACATCGAAAACAAATTCTACTAATCTTGTGTAGAATGAAGAATGGGAATTAATTACTACTATTTGGAGTTTTGACCCATCTTCTCATGAGCAGTGTATGTTGGGCAACCAAACATATTACCTCAGAGCACAGTTTCTTCACTTTTGAGCCTGCCCCTAGAACGAATACTATCACATGCACCAACAAATCCTCTTATTCTATCATGGGAGTTGGTGAAATCATTCTGACTACTGCTAATGGTAGTTATTTTACATTCTCGAATGCTTTATTTATGCCAGGGATCAAGAAAAATCTATTATCAATTTCAGCATTAGCCAAGATCGGCTTGGTTGTGAGATTTGTTGATGATAGATGTAGAGTTCATGATCTATCAAATGGGGATGTCATTATTGCTTTTGGATTTAATGTCATTGACTATATAAGCTCATAGACTATGAGAAATCTATGAATGATTTAGCATGTGTGGTACATGATTCTCAGGCTATGTCAGATGCAAAACTTTTGCATGCATGCTTTGGTCATCTAAATTTTACGAGTTTTCTATGCCTGTAGAAATTTAAAATGGTGTCCTCTTTGCCTAGAATTGAGGCACCTAGTAAACATGTTTGTGAAGGATGTATTTTGGGAAAAATGCAGCATTACTCCTTCCCAAAAGATGGTTCACTTCGAGCTACTAAAAAATTAGAGCTTCTTCACAGTTATGGCTCTAGTCCTATGCAAACTTCTTCTTTTGAGAATTATCTTTACTTTGTGACTTTCATCGATGATTTTTCTAGGCATGCATGGGTATATCCACTAAAACTAAAGTCCAAAGTGTTTATGTGCCTCAAACAGTTTTTGGTTTTGGCTCAAAATGTGTCAACATGTAGAATGGGAACGGGAGGGGGGGAGGGGTATGTGTCTTCAGAGTTTAATGAATTTTTGGCTGAAAGTGGAATAAAACATGAGTGTACAGTGCCATAAACACCTAAATAGAATGGAGTTACTAAACGGAAGAGGAGGTCATTCATGGAGATGGCGAGGTATATGGTCAAGAGTTAGGCTTTACCACATTCTTTCTCACTTTGAGGCTGTTATGTGTGGAGCATATGTACTTAACATGTGTCCCACTAAAGCATTGGTCTATCACTCCATATGAGGCTTGGCATGGTCGCAAGCCATATGTTGCCCACTAGTGTGTTTTTGGTTGTCTATCATACACATTAGTGCATGAACAACAATGCATGAAATTGGATGATGTTGGCAACAGTTCTGAAAGCAAAGGCTATATTCTGTATCATCCACAGAATAGAAACATTTTGGTTAGCCGTGATGTTGTTTTTGTGGAAGATTCTATTCAGCCATTACTTTGATGTTCTAAGGAGACATTGCTTAGCTCCAAAGACATGTTATGACACCTTGCTGCCTCTTTTTACAAGTGGATAGTTGAGTGCTGGTCCAAATGAGGCAACTTTTCAACCTTTATAGGTTTCATGTGATGATCCAGATCATTGCATTTCTGATGCAGATTTACATGATGCACTAGTTGATGAGAGAACTAATATAGAGGAGGCAAAAAGTATGCCTAAATGGTTGGTGCACACTTTGTGAGATAGCAAAGTAGATGCACCTCTATCATATCATACTCATTTAGGCTCTCGTAGTGCTTCTTTTGCATCAAATTACTATGTTATGGCTGAATCTAGTATTTGTGATGAGAATGAACCTGTTTCACTTGATGAAGCACAAAACTCTGAAAATTGGATGGTTGTTATGCCATCAAAATATGATGCTATTATGAAAAATGGTACCTAGTCTTTATGTGACCTGCCTCCTCACAAGTAGGCCATTGGCACTAAGTGGGTATTCAAGCTGAAGCATAAGCATGATGGAACATTTGACAAGTATAAGGCTAGGCTTGTTGCAAAGGGTTATGCTCAAGAAAGAGGCATTAATTTTGATGAGACCTTTGCTCCTACATGCCAAATGACTACCGTTTGTAGCATCTGTGCACTTACAACTCATCATGGGTGGAATGTACATCAGTTGGACATTAAAACTACATTTTTGAATGGTTACTTGCATGGGGAAGTGTATGCTTTTCACTCTTGTGGATTTGTGCAAAAGGGCATGAAAAACCAAGTGTGCAAGTTGAAAAATGCATTATATGATTTGAAGCAAGCACCACATGCTTGGTATGAAACGATACATGCCTACCTGATTGCACATGGTTTTGAGAACAGTCCAACTAAGAGAACCTTATATGTTAAGCATGTAAATGATGTGCTTCTAATCATTGTTGTGTATGTTGATGACATGCTACTCACTGGTCCTCATGAGAAGCATATTGCTGATTTCAAGGCTGATCTGCATGCTTCATTTGAGATGTCAGATTTGGGGCATTTGCATCATTCTTTGGGCATTGAATTTATGCAAGTTCATGGAGGAATAGCTTTGTGTCAAACAAAATATATTGACACATTATTATAGCATTTTGGCCTTGAATATTGCAAACCTATTGCCACTCCTATGGAGATAGGTTCACGATTGAGTCTTCATGATGGTAGAGATGCATTTGATGCTTTTCTTTATAAGCAGTTTGTTGGGTGTTTGATTTACTTATGCATTACTCCGCCAGATATTTAGTTTGTTGTCTCACATATGAGCAGATTTATGCATTGCCTAGGTGTCAATCAATGGTAAGCAGTTAAGCGCATCTTTAGCTACTTGAGTGGTACTTGGCTACTTCGATTGTTTTATCTCAAGGGGGTATCACTACTGCCAGACTTACATGCTTTTTCTGACTTTGACTAGGCTAGTTTCTATGACCCTCCTGTGTCCACTGCTAGGTTTTGCTTCATGCTTGGTAGCTCATGCATATCTTGGTTGAGAAAGAAGTAGCCTACTATGGCCACTTCTAGTTGTGAGGTTGAGTATAGGGTTGCTTTCATAGTTATTGTTGAGTGTGTGTGGCTCCGATGCCTTATGGATTATTTGGGTGTTCGTTAGCCTTGTGCCACCACCATCTTCACTCACCGTTAGAGCACATTGGCACTTGTGAGGAACCATGTGTTCCATGCTCACACTAAGCACATTGAGGAGCACTATCATTATGTCATGGAGAGGTTCTCTGCAAGAGAGATCACTTTCGCATATGTGCCCACATAGGAGAACATTGAAGACCTTTTCAGAAAGGCTCTCCCTACGGAGAAGTTTGATGCTTTCTAGAAAGCTTTGGGTTT
>MU261171.1:20000-67500 GCA_020310875.1 Ceratopteris richardii | reverse complement strand
CAAAAGCATGCAAGCACCACAAGGAAGAAGAAGAAGAATCTTGGATCACAACACACAATAGTGGATGTATTACCAAGTGAATGTACAAAGATAAGTAACTTGTTAGGTTTAAAGGCATATATACAAGGTGGGGGAAAAAAACCTCCTAAAGACGGAAAAAGGTGCCTTGAAAGTCATCCGTGTGTTCACACACATCACTATGAAATTATATCAACAAATCCCCCTTGGGAGTGATGTAATGAACAAGGCGATGGCATTCATGCATAAGGAAGTGCCAAGGAAAGTGGAAAGAGATCAATCCGTAAAAGGAAGTAAGCCCAAATCTTTGCACAAAGCTTCCAACTTCTTGTGAGTCATAACATTTGTAAAAAGATCTTCAATGTTAAGATTCTTGTGTGGACATATGTTGATATATTTAGGTAGTGATGTGTGTGAACAAACAACCTCCAGGTATATATGCCTATAACCCTCACAAGTCATGTATCTTTGTACATTCTAGTGATAAAACATTTAGTATTGTATGTTGTGTTCCAAGATTCTTCTTCTTCGTTGTGCTCTTCGCATGCTTCCGCAGAACTCAAACTCAAAAAATTGGTATCAAAACAGGTTGTCGTTTCATCTAGGGCATCATTGACACGCCTCCGGTCTTAATCTCAGCATACTAAAGGTGATTAGGAGTCCAAAACTACTTTGCTATGTGGTTTCAAAATCGTAATGTGAGCTTGTTTCAGCCTCGAATGCACTATCACAATGCTTGTCCAAGGAATTTCATCTTTTTGTGCCAAAGATTTATACAGGTTTCATTTCGCCAATATAAGAGTCTCAAAGTTTGCTATAGGTTTAACAAAACTCACCAGGGTAGTTCTATTCAACTTTTTGAGATATAGTCATTTTTTTGCATCAAGGTATTTTAGTGAATGGCCATGGCTGAAAGCAGTCATGTATTCTGTATGTTGGCTATTGAGGATAAGTTGGGGGGTACCAAATACCCATTGTGGGCTTATATGATGCATCATGTATTTGTTGCAAAAGGACTATGGAATATTGTGTAGGTTGTTGAAAAACATCCTATTACACCTGCAAAGATAGTTGCTAATGGTGATGCAAAAGACATTGAAGATAAAAAGGAACTTCATTCGGATGGCAAAGATGCTCAGGCACATGCATTCATAGCTTTGACTATCAAACATGCCATTATTCCCCACATTCACTCTTGCAAAATAGCTAAGGATCCTTGGGATACATTAACCACTTTGTACCATGCAAGGAATGAGGCTCATGTTGCTTACCTTCAAAAATAGTTGGAGACTGAGCACATGAATGAAGGATATTTCGTGGATAATTTTTTCACAAACATCAAAGATTTGAAGGTGTAGTTGATATTTGTTGATGAAGTCTTGCTTGAGAGTTCACTTGTGGAGACTATTCTAAATGGTATTCTAGATTCATATCAGACTTATGCTTCTACTCTTTGACTGATAATGAAAGGCAATCCAAATGCCTTAACATTTGAGGAGTTAATCTCTATTGTGTTGCAAGAAGATTAGTCCAGGCAGAAGAGGTCCATTATGGATGTTGGAGATCAAGCTTTCTTGGCTAGTATGAAGGGAAAAGGTGAATAAAGCTCTTCTATTAGTAAGCAAAAATCTGATAATTCTACATAATCAAAGAAAGATGACACGGACAAGAAGAGAAAAGAAAAGCAAAAATTGTTTTTCAAATGCTGTAAAGCAAATGATCATGTCATAAAGAGTTGTCCAAAACTAGCTGCAAAAGAAGCAAAGAAGAAATAGATTGGAATGGCTGTTGTAGATGTCTTTACATCGAAAACAAATTCTACTAATCTTGTGTAGAATGAAGAATGGGAATTAATTACTACTATTTGGAGTTTTGACCCATCTTCTCATGAGCAGTGTATGTTGGGCAACCAAACATATTACCTCAGAGCGCAGTTTCTTCACTTTTGAGCCTGCCCCTAGAACGAATACTATCACATGCACCAACAAATCCTCTTATTCTATCATGGGAGTTGGTGAAATCATTCTGACTACTGCTAATGGTAGTTATTTTACATTCTCGAATGCTTTATTTATGCCAGGGATCAACAAAAATCTGTTATCAATTTCAGCATTAGCCGAGATCGGCTTGGTTGTGAGATTTGTTGATGATAGATGTAGATTTCATGATCTATCAAATGGGGATGTCATTATTGCTTTTGGATTTAATGTCATTGACTATATAAGCTCATAGACTATGAGAAATCTATGAATGATTTAGCATGTGTGGTACATGATTCTCAGGCTATGTCAGATGCAAAACTTTTGCATGCATGCTTTGGTCATCTAAATTTTACGAGTTTTCTATGCCTGTAGAAATTTAAAATGGTGTCCTCTTTGCCTAGAATTGAGGCACCTAGTAAACATGTTTGTGAAGGATGTATTTTGGGAAAAATGCAGCATTACTCCTTCCCAAAAGATGGTTCACTTCGAGCTACTAAAAAATTAGAGCTTCTTCACAGTTATGGCTCTAGTCCTATGCAAACTTCTTCTTTTGAGAATTATCTTTACTTTGTGACTTTCATCGATGATTTTTCTAGGCATGCATGGGTATATCCACTAAAACTAAAGTCCAAAGTGTTTATGTGCCTCAAACAGTTTTTGGTTTTGGCTCAAAATGTGTCAACATGTAGAATGGGAACCCTCTATTATGATCGGGAGGGGGGGAGGGGTATGTGTCTTCAGAGTTTAATGAATTTTTGGCTGAAAGTGGAATAAAACATGAGTGTACAGTGCCATAAACACCTAAATAGAATGGAGTTACTAAACAGAAGAGGAGGTCATTCATGGAGATGGCGAGGTATATGGTCAAGAGTTAGGCTTTACCACATTGTTTCTCACTTTGAGGCTGTTATGTGTGGAGCATATGTACTTAACATGTGTCCCACTAAAGCATTGGTCTATCACTCCATATGAGGCTTGGCATGGTCGCAAGCCATATGTTGCCCACTAGTGTGTTTTTGGTTGTCTATCATACACATTAGTGCATGAACAACAATGCATGAAATTGGATGATGTTGGCAACAGTTCTGAAAGCAAAGGCTATATTCTGTATCATCCACAGAATAGAAACATTTTGGTTAGCCGTGATGTTGTTTTTGTGGAAGATTCTATTCAGCCATTACTTTGATGTTCTAAGGAGACATTGCTTAGCTCCAAAGACATGTTATGACACCTTCCTGCCTCTTTTTACAAGTGGATAGTTGAGTGCTGGTCCAAATGAGGCAACTTTTCAACCTTTATAGGTTTCATGTGATGATCCAGATCATTGCATTTCTGATGCAGATTTACATGATGCACTAGTTGATGAGAGAACTAATATAGAGGAGGCAAAAAGTATGCCTAAATGGTTGGTGCACACTTTGTGAGATAGCAAAGTAGATGCACCTCTATCATATCATACTCATTTAGGCTCTCGTAGTGCTTCTTTTGCATCAAATTACTATGTTATGGCTGAATCTAGTATTTGTGATGAGAATGAACCTGTTTCGCTTGATGAAGCACAAAACTCTGAAAATTGGATGGTTGTTATGCCATCAAAATATGATGCTATTATGAAAAATGGTACCTAGTCTTTATGTGACCTGCCTCCTCACAAGTAGGCCATTGGCACTAAGTGGGTATTCAAGCTGAAGCATAAGCATGATGGAACATTTGACAAGTATAAGGCTAGGCTTGTTGCAAAGGGTTATGCTCAAGAAAGAGGCATTAATTTTGATGAGACCTTTGCTCCTACATGCCAAATGACTACCGTTTGTAGCATCTGTGCACTTACAACTCATCATGGGTGGAATGTACATCAGTTGGACATTAAAACTACATTTTTGAATGGTTACTTGCATGGGGAAGTGTATGCTTTTCACTCTTGTGGATTTGTGCAAAAGGGCATGAAAAACCAAGTGTGCAAGTTGAAAAATGCATTATATGATTTGAAGCAAGCACCACATGCTTGGTATGAAACGATACATGCCTACCTGATTGCACATGGTTTTGAGAACAGTCCAACTAAGAGAACCTTATATGTTAAGCATGTAAATGATGTGCTTCTAATCATTGTTGTGTATGTTGATGACATGCTACTCACTGGTCCTCATGAGAAGCATATTGCTGATTTCAAGGCTGATCTACATGCTTCATTTGGGGCATTTGCATCATTCTTTGGGCATTGAATTTATGCAAGTTCATGGAGGAATAGCTTTGTGTCAAACAAAATATATTGACACATTATTATAGCATTTTGGCCTTGAATATTGCAAACCTATTGCCACTCCTATCGAGATAGGTTCACGATTGAGTCTTCATGATGGTAGAGATGCATTTGATGCTTTTCTTCATAAGCAGTTTGTTGGGTGTTTGATTTACTTATGCATTACTCCGCCAGATATTTAGTTTGTTGTCTCACATATGAGCAGATTTATGCATTGCCTAGGTGTCAATCAATGGTAACCAGTTAAGCGCATCTTTAGCTACTTGAGTGGTACTTGGCTACTTCGATTGTTTTATCTCAAGGGGGTATCACTACTGCCAGACTTACATGCTTTTTCTGACTTTGACTAGGCTAGTTTCTATGACCCTCCTGTGTCCACTGCTAGGTTTTGCTTCATGCTTGGTAGCTCATGCATATCTTGGTTGAGAAAGAAGTAGCCTACTATGGCCACTTCTAGTTGTGAGGTTGAGTATAGGGTAGCTTTCATAGTTATTGTTGAGTGTGTGTGGCTCCGATGCCTTATGGATTATTTGGGTGTTCGTTAGCCTTGTGCCACCACCATCTTAATGGAGAGTGTTAATCTCCAAAAGAATAACCTACTCTTGTGATTAGAGCACCTCTATACCAAGAATAAGTCAAAACCTTCACAATACAGAAAGTCTGCTGCACAATTTCTTCAAATTAAACTATCAAACATGTAAAGTTTTATGAAACTTTGTATGGAGTGTCACCTAGAGATTGCGCACCTCTTTCAAGTGAAATTACTCTAAAAGCTTTAGTATAACTTGAGAAATCAACTTCACAAGTTACCTATGTCTGAAACTGTCATTCTGAACAGTCGACTTCACACCTGTAACTTCTAAGACTTGGTTCTCCTTGAATAGAACCCGTTTAATCGAATACTTCTGGTTACGAGTAGCTTATCTTCTAACTTAAAGATTAAGCTCTCACTCATGCAAAACTTTAAAGTATGCACTGAGAAATGATCAAAACATTGATCACTCGAAATGCACCTGTTTCAGTAAACTCTGAACACTCAACACATATGAATGTTCCTACTGACAATTCTCGTTTTTTGTTTACAATTAAACTCTGAAACTTAAGCTATAGATTGATTAACTATAGACTTAGATATCCTCAAAAGGATTTCACAAATGATCTATTACAGACTGTGAACACACAGAAATTTCGGGCGCAATATTTCTTCTATTACTCAGAAAGTTACAGTTGAGTGATGAGAGGAAAACTCAACTAATTTTTCATATGTCTCATGACATCTAACTTCTCATCCTCTCTCATTGTCTCTCATTCTATCATTTATGCCTCTCATATCTGCCCCGACACTTTCTAAAGTATTTATAGATAAATTTGTACAAGCTTACAACTTTGACTATACTACTGTACATATGTGTACATCCTTTTCCGGTTTTCTTCCAAGCTTCAAAATTTGTTCTTTTCTTCCTCCTTTTATCTTCCAACTCTTCATAAACTGAAAACTGTAAAATTGATCAATTCCGGTAACATTCCGGTGACTTTACGGTGACATTCCGGTACTGTTCCGGTGACCTTCCGGGACCTTTTTTTTAGGAAATTTTTGATGACGTCTCTGCGGACTTAAAGACCTTCAATTGTTGATTGTCTTGCACCAACAGCTCCCCCTCAATCATCAATTGAGGTTTTCTCTGTCTTCTTTATTCCTGCCATGTCTTTAAATCTTTGTAGCTTTGGTCCATCCAAACTTTTTGTAAGCATATCAGCTATCTGATCTTTTGTTGAAGTATCAATTACTTCAATCTCTTTATCCATCACCTTCTCTCTTAGAAAGTGATACTGAATCTCAATGTGTTTAGTCCTGGCATGAAAAACAGGATTAGCAGCTAAATATAATGAACTCATATTATCTCCAAATATAATTGGTGTCCTCTGTATAGTGTCAAAATTCTTCATTAAAGTCTTTAGCCAAATCACTTCCTTTGCAGCTTCAACCATGCCTTTGTACTCAGCTTCTGTAGAAGACAAAGCAACTGTATGTTGCTTCTTGGAACACCATGAGATTAGCTTATCTCCCACATAACACATGTATCCATAGGTTGACCTTCTGTCATCTGGATTACCTGCCCAATCTGTATCACTGTATATTTTGATATTTGTATCTGATGTAAAACCATAATACAAACCTTCTTTGAGTGTACCCTTAATGTACCTCAACACCCTTTGTCCTGCAATCCAATGTTCTTTTCTTGGACAGTGCATAAACTGAGACAATACTCCTACTGCATATGATAAATCAGGTCTGGTAAAAGTAGCATAGATAAGACTACCAACCAAACTCTGATATTGTCTCACATCCTTGAAATCTTCTCCTCCAAACTTACTCAATTTGTGATTCACCTCCATTGGAGTAGGTGCTATCCGGCAATCATTCATTTTAAACTTGATTAACAAGTTCCTCAAATATCTTTCTTGGGTCACGAATACTCCATGCTGAGTATATGTGATCTCCATACCCAAGAAGTAAGATAAGTTTCCCAAGTCACTGATTTTAAACTCTTTCTCCATTTGCTTCTTTAATCTTTGTATACCTGACTCATCTGTTCCTGTAAGGATTATATCATCAACATATATGCACATGTATATGAAACCATTATCATTTGCTTTTATAAGCAGACTACTATCTGCTTCAGATACCTGAAAACCAAGTTCTTTCAAGAACTTTACAAGTCTATAGTTCCATGCTCTTGGGGCCTGCTTCAAGCCATACAAAGCTCTCTTGAGCTTGCACACATGATCTGGATACCTTTTATCTCTGAACCCTTGAGGTTGCTCCATGAACACATCATCTGAAATATAACCATTCAGAAAAGCATTTTTCACATCTAACTGACATAACTTCCAACCTTTACACGCAGCAACAGCTATGAGTGTTCTAATGGTTGTCATCTTTGCCACTGGACTATAAGTCTCATCATAATCAACTCCATATGTTTGAGCAAACCCTTTGACAACAAGTCTAGCTTTGTATCTAGACACACTTCCATCTGCAAATCTCTTGGTCTTATAGACCCACTTGCATCCAATAATCTTCTGGCTATTTGGTTTAGGAACTAAATCCCATGTTTGATTTTCCACCAATGCATCATGTTCTTCTTGCATAGCTTTCTCCCATTTTTCCTTACCTTTTGCCTCTTCATATGTAGAAGGGTCTTCATCTGCTTTCATTATGTAAGCATAATCTTTCGTAGCCAAAAATGAAGTATCATAACTGTACCTTGTAGGTTGCCATCTATTTCTTGATGACCTTCTGAGTTCTCCACTCCTTGAGGTTTCTGGTTCTTCACACTCAGGATCAAATCTGGGCCTTTGTTCAACTTCTTCCTGCTCTTCATAATTTTCTTCTTCATCAATTATTTGAACCTTTGATTTACCTTTCTTCTGACTCACTTCTTCTTCATCACCTGTATTGCAATTAACTGTTCCTGCATACCAAGAACTTTGCTCATCAAACGTAACATCTTTCGAAACCAAAAAATGTTTTGTGGATGGATTCCACAACCTGTATCCCATCTGTCTGTCATCATAACCAATGAAAACATATTTTTCAGCTTTAGGTTCCAATTTGTGTCTTAATTGTGATGGCACATATGCATATGCCACACATCCAAATATTCTGCAATGATCCAAGGTAGGTCTCTTACCCCACCAAGCTTCATATGGTGTCATACCCTGCAAGGCTTTACATGGTAACCTATTAACCAAATAAGTAGCTGTATTTACAGCTTCAGCCCACAAATAATTAGGGCAATTTTTCTCATTCATCATGGACCTTGCAAACTCAACAAGAGTTCTGTTTCTCCTTTCTGCTACACCATTCTGTTGAGGAGAGTACCTGCAAGTGACTTCCCTCTTTATGCCTGCATTCCATAAGTAGTTACTGAATTCGTTGGAGAAATACTCTCCCCCTCCATCTAATCTTAGTCTCTTCAACTTATGACCTGTAGTTCTTTCTGCATATGCATGATAATGTTTGAATGTATTGAATACTTCTAACTTATCCTTGATCACATAAATAGTGATCCATCTAGTAGCATCATCAACATAAATCACATAATATCTTGACCCATTTATACTGAAGTCTTTTGAGGGTCCCCACACATCTGTGTGTACCAATTCAAGTTTCTCTGAATGCATAAAACCATGCTTGGAATAGGAATGCTTATGAGCCTTACCTAATTGACATGCCTCACATCTGTATGTCATATGTTGACCTGCAACATTAGGCAATCCAAGCACTGAACCATTGTTAATCATATCTTTAATACCTCTTTCATTGAAATGTCCAAGCCTCTTGTGCCAAAGATCTAACTCAGAGATCTTATGTCCTGCATATGTAAACATGGCCTGACCAATGTTGCCTTGAATCTTCAGTGTAAACAGTCTTCCTTCTTTCTTTCCTGAAACAATCTGTTTATACCCTTGACTGGGATCTTCCACGTATACTCCTTCATTAGTGAACCTTACTTCATATCCCTTTTCAACAATTTGTCCTACACTTATCAGATTCTTAGGAATTGTAGGAACATACAGAACCTTACCCAATAAGGTACTACCGTCTTTAGCTTTCACTGATCCAATCGACTTCACTTTATGCTTTGTGTTGTCACCTGTTTGAACAACATGATTAGAAACTTTATTCTCCAAATCAGTCATCAATGATATGTTACCACTCAGGTGATTGCTACACCCTGAGTCAATGTAGAAGACTCTTTGATCTTCACTCTGCCTTTCACAAGTAGCATTCAATATCAATGTTGAATCCTCCTTCTGTTCTGAAGCGTAATTGTAGTAGGTATTGTTATATTGTTGACTTTGGAATCCTCTACCTGCATTTCTTCCAAAGTAACTCCTGCTACCTCTACCTCTGAAATTTCCTCTTTGATTTCTGCCGCCTCTTCCTCTTGCATTGTAACTTTGACTATATCCATTATTACTTTGAGTATTGTGCCAACAATCATTAGCTAAATGATTTGTCTTACCACAAATCCAGCAAGCTTTGCCTCCATCTTTGTTAATCCTGCCTCTTCCTCTACCTTTGCCACCACCTCTTCCTCTTAGGAAGTTGGCTTGGCTAGTTGTTCCTTCATCTTCATTTGCTTGTTGCTTTCCTTTGCTATTCTTCTTTTTGTCTTTTGAATACATTGCATGACCTGCACTCTTGTCACCATCTCCTTTAACATCCTGCTCAAACGTTAGCATATGACCTAACAACTGATTTAAATCTGGAGTGAAATGATCAAGTGATAACTCTGTAGACAAAATGAACGGCTTCCATTTGTCATCACCTCTTAAGCCTGTAAGAATTTGCCTTACCAATTTATCCTCTTCGATATCTTCATCAACAGCTCCTAAAGCATCTGCAATATCTTTCATTCTTGTCACATAGTCTGAAACGGACTGAGAAGCCTTCTTCTTAAAGGTGGTAAACTCTGCCCATAAGGATGCCTTCCTTGACTTAGTAGTATTCTGGAAATGCTCCTCCAACGCATTCCAAATATCAGTTGCACTTTTAAGACCTCGAATATGAGGTAACAAGTAATCATTGACTGCCATATAGATAATGCTCCTAGCTTGAGCATCTTTCTTCATCCAATTTTTCAGATCTGCTAACTCTTCCCTAGTCGGAACACTAGGATCTCTGAACTGTGGCTTTTCTTCTTCTCCTGTGATATAAGCTATCAAATCTTTGCTCATAAGATGAGCTTCCATCCTCATTGACCACGCAGGATAGTTTTCCCTATCCAGTTTCTCTATCTGTAGAGAATCTCCCATCTTGTGTCTACCTGTGTATTTGAAATCTTCAACCTTTATGAATAATATATGTACCTTTGCTTCGAATTAGACTCCGTTTGTCTTTCTTGATGTCGTATGATCTCTTCCTCAGGTTTTGCCTTCAAGCTTTCACCTTTTAGTTCTTCAGCTGTTGAATTCTTTGTAACCGCAGCAATCGGGATCCTCCTTTCTTTGATTTTGATGTCTCCTGCTCTGATACCACTGATGGAGAGTGTTAATCTCCAAAAGAATAACCTACTCTTGTGATTAGAGCACCTCTATACCAAGAATAAGTGAAAACCTTCACAATACAGAAAGTCTGCTGCACAATTTCTTCAAATTAAACTATCAAACATGTAAAGTTTTATGAAACTTTGTATGGAGTGTCGCCTAGAGATTGCGCACCTCTTTCAAGTGAAATTACTCAAAAAGCTTTAGTATAACTTGAGAAATCAACTTCACAAGTTACCTATGTCTGAAACTGTCATTCTGAACAGTCGACTTCACACCTGTAACTTCTAAGACTTGGTTCTCCTTGAATAGAACCCGTTTAATCAAATACTTCTGGTTACGAGTAGCTTATCTTCTAACTTAAAGATTAAGCTCTCACTCATGCAAAACTTTAAAGTATGCACTGAGAAATGATCAAAACATTGATCACTGGAAATGCACCTGTTTCAGTAAACTCTGAACACTCAACACATATGAATGTTCCTACTGACAATTCTCGTTTTTTGTTTACAATTAAACTCTGAGACTTAAGCTATAGATTGATTAACTATAGACTTAGATATCCTCAAAAGGATTTCACAAATGATCTATTACAGACTGTGAACACACAGAAATTTCGGGCGCAATATTTCTTCTATTACTCAGAAAGTTACAGTTGAGTGATGAGAGGAAAACTCAACTAATTTTTCATATGTCTCATGACATCTAACTTCTCATCCTCTCTCATTGTCTCTCATTCTATCATTTATGCCTCTCATATCTGCCCCGACACTTTCTAAAGTATTTATAGATAAATTTGTACAAGCTTACAACTTTGACTATACTACTGTACATATGTGTACATCCTTTTCCGGTTTTCTTCCAAGCTTCAAAATTTGTTCTTTTCTTCCTCCTTTTATCTTCCAACTCTTCATAAACTGAAAACTGTAAAATTGATCAATTCCGGTAACATTCCGGTGACTTTACGGTGACATTCCGGTACTGTTCCGGTGACCTTCCGGGACCTTTTTTTTAGGAAATTTTTGATGACGTCTCTGCGGACTTAAAGACCTTCAATTGTTGATTGTCTTGCACCAACACATCTTCACTCACCGTTAGAGCACATTGGCACTTGTGAGGAACCATGTGTTCCATGCTCACACTAAGCACATTGAGGAGCACTATCATTATGTCATGGAGAGGTTCTCTGCAAGAGAGATCACTTTCGCATATGTGCCCACATAGGAGAACATTGAAGACCTTTTCAGAAAGGCTCTCCCTACGGAGAAGTTTGATGCTTTCTAGAAAGCTTTGGGTTTACTTCCTTTCGTGGATTGATTAACCATAGCTTGTCACTTCCTTATACATGAGTGCCAGCTCCTTGTTCACCACACCACTCCCAGGGGCATTCATTGATATATTTAGGTCGTGATGTGTGTGAACACACTACAACCGTCAGGTCACTTTTTTCCCTCTTTAGGAGGTTTTTTTCTCGTGGTTTGTATATATGACTATAACCCTAATGGGTCATGTAACTTTCTACATTATGATGGTAATACATTCAATATTGTATGTTGTGCTCCAAGCTTCTTCTTCTTCCTTGTGCTGTTTGCATGCTTTCATAGACCTCAAACTCCAACAACATATACCAAGATCATCTCTCTAGTAGAGAACCTCTCTGTGACATAATGATAATGCACCTCAATGTGCTTTGTGTGATCATGCAACACAAGGTTCCTTCCAACTTCCAATGCACTCTAACTCTCAATGAAGATGGTGGTGGTAGAAGACTCACCAACACCCAAACTTGCCAAAGTACGTTTGATCCACACACACTCAATAGTTTCTATGAATGCTTCCCTATACTCAGCCTTAGAGCTTGAAGTGGCCATAGTAGGCTTGTTCTTGCTCAAACAAATTATGCATAAGCTATTCAGCATGAAGCAAAAAAAACTAGTGGGCACACGAGTGCCATAAGTAGCCCCTTTAGAAGCAAAAAAAGCATGTAAGTGGTGGTAGTGATCTTGCTTTCGGATAAAATCAATTCAAGTAGTTGGATACAAATCAAGTAGTGAAAAATGGGTTAATTACCTACCAATGCTTGAGACTTCGACAATGCATAAACTTGCTCATCTAAGAGACCACAACCTAAATATCAGGCCGAGTTATGCATAAGTAAATCAAGCATCCAACAACATGCTAATAGACAATGACATCAAATGCATCCCCAACATCACGAAGACTCAACCAATAACCCATTTACATAGGAGGGGCAATAGTTTTGCAATCTTGAAGGCAAAAATACTGCAATAGTGCGTCAATATATTTTGTTTGATACAAATCTATTACCCCATTAACTTGCATAAACTGAATGCCCAAATAATGATGCAAATGCCCCAAATATGGCACACGAAAAGAGGCATGCAAACGAGCCTTAAATTTTGCAATATTCTTCTCATTACAACTAGTAAGTAGCATTTCATCAACACACACAACAATAATCATAAGTATATCATATGCACGCTGTCAGAGAGATTTCTCTCTCCCCAATCAGTTGAAGAACTTATGAAGATATAAATTGATTTGTGGTAGAATGGATTCATAAACTCAATGAATTCTTAATGAATTTTCTAGGATTTGATGGAATAAAATTTGAAGGGTTCAATTGGACAATGGAGAATTCATTCGACAAATGGGTGAAAATTTGACGAATGACACAAGCCTTATAGAAGCTTACTTCTCATTTCAATATGCTCAAAAGTTTGGACGATTTATCAATCATTGAGAGTTTTGTCAAGTTTATTAGAGGAAGTTTGAAGCTCATTGGCCAAGCATTTGAAAGCTCCATCAAATATGTTTTATTTTGGCAATCGCACAAGGATCAAGTGAAGAGTGTTGCGCATCCATTTTAGAAAAAGTTTATTTGTTTACAACCATTCTTTTAGCACTTTAATTATTATCCACAATTTTTGTAAAAAGCATATTCAACAGTGATCATTGCTTTATGGCTTTTAACTTCAACCATTATTTTTATAAAAAGGGTCATCAAAAGTTGACCACTCTTTTAGTGCTTTAAAATAGCATCCATTATTTTTGTGAAAAAGTTGTTGAGCAACTTTTTAGTTATTATCAATTCCTTTAGTAAATATTCTTCACTACTTTTGTACAAGAAAATTATTGGCACATATTCATTCCCAAAACTCTATATAAAGAGCTTAGGAATTCATTTTTGTATAGAGTTGTTGATACGCCATCATTGTGAATATAGAGACATTTTTTGTACAGAGAACTTCTCTTCTTTTATCTAGTCTTGTGCGTCTACTCTGCTCTATCATCCTCACAGTCTATGCTATTCTCTGCTTCCCTTCATGCTTCCATTTATGCTACTTCTTGAACTTCCTTTATTCTACATTGGTATCAGAGCGAGGTTGATGCATCAAAGGTGCTATACATACATAAGGTATATGCATAAGATGCAACACCAATAAGTTGATAATTTGCCAGTACCTTCGTTTAGAATTACCTTCTTTTAGGATGTCTGACGGAAATAGCCAAATAGAAAAATTGAGTAAAACCAACTATCAAGCCTGGCGTTTTCGCATGTCTGCATATCTTATGGGTAGGAATTTGCATGGTCTTATAAGTGGTACAGAACCTCGACGTGACTTGCCTGACCAAAATCCAACACCTCAGCAAGTCCGAGAATATCAGAGGTGGAATGAGCGTGACAAGAAGGTAATCTTTGTATTGTCACAAAATATTGAGTCGAGCATGATAGGACACATACAGGACTTGAGAACAAGCAAGGAGATTTGGGAAGCATTAGAGAGACTCTTCTCAACAACCACTAAGGCACGATGAATTCAATTGAAAAATGAATTAAATAATTTGCGAAAGGATGTACGACAGTCAGTAAATGATTATGTTTTAAAAATTAAGCAGATCGTCGATGCACTTGCTTCAATTTTGTGCATAGTTGAAGATGATGATTTAGCTGCGTTTGTTTTAAATGGTTTAAAAGAAGATGAAAAATGGAAAGCTTTTACAACTTCTGTATTTGTGAGAGCGGAGTTGCCTGATTTTGATGAGTTGGTTTCACTTATGATAATAGAAGAAATTAATATTAATGGTGGAGAGTCTATGCAGAAAGGTAGTGTAGGTCATGCACTTTATGCAAGAAATCAGCGTGGTCAAAGAGGTGGCCAAAGAGGAAGTTTCAGAGGTCGTGGAGGTCGAAATGAGATAAACAACAATTCTGATGCTGGCAGCTCAGATATGAATATGCATGGTAGGGGGAGATATTCCTACCGTGGTAGAGGACATAATGGGTATCAAGGTAATTCAGGCATAACATGTTATAATTGTGGTAAGGTTGGTCATATATCTCGTGATTGTTGGAATAATCAAGGGCGAGATGGATATACAAGGCAAAATCATACACAGGGTAATTTTGTTCAGGAACAAAATCATGAAAATGTACTAATGCTGAATGTGAATACAGATGCAAATCATAGCAATGATGTATGGTATGTTGACAGTGGATGTAGTAATCATATGAGTAATAATGTTGATTGGTTTGCTAATTTACATGCACCTTTGTTTGATGGAAAAGTTGAAACAGGTGACAGTTCAATGCATCATATAGCACAAGTTGGAGACGTGTGCTTTGAAGATCGAAAAGGCAATAAAATCTTAAAAGATGTTCTTCATGTACCGTCAATAAGTAAAAATCTTATTTCAGTTGGGCAGATGGTGGAGCATGGCTATCAAGTGCGGTTCAACAAATCTGGGTGTTTTGTTGAAAATTCGAAGCAAAATTATAAAGTCTTGGCAAAAGGTCAATGCCGAGGAAGACTTTTTACATTGGATGCAGCTCCTAATTTTGTTTCTTATTATTCAGTTGGAAATAATAAGATTTCTGAGATTGAATTATGGCATAAGCGAATAGGACATGTAAATATACATAAGTTAAAAGAAATGGCTAAAAGAAAGATTGTTGCTGGTTTACCTGATATCTCCAAACAAAATATGATACATTTGTGTGATGCTTGTCAATTGGGTAAGCAAGCAAGGCATCCTTTTTCTAGTGTCAAATTGCAAAGCAAGGATTTATTAGAATTGGTGCATACTGATGTTTGGGGTCCTACGAAGGAAACATCACTTGGAGATAGTAAATATTATGTTACTTTTGTGGATGACTTTAGCCGAATGACTTTTGTGTATTTTCTTAAGCATAAGAGTGATGTGTTTGATTGCTTTGTCAAATTCAAAGCAATGGCCGAAAAGTAGACCGGAAAGGTAATTAAAAGGTTAAGATCTGATGGAGGTAGTGAGTATTTTTCAAGAATGTTTAACAATTTTCTTTGGAATGAAGGTATAAGGAGGGAAGTCACTTGCAAGTATACTCCTCAACAGAATGGAGTAGCAGAAAGACGGAATAGGATTATTGCAAAAATAGCAAGAGCAGTGCTGAATGAAAAGCATATGCCATTGAAATTTTGGGCTGAAGCGGTAAATACAACAGTATATTTGATGAATCGTATGCCAACATCTACAACGCATAATGTAACTCCTTTTGAGGTTTGGTTTAATAGAAAACATGTTATTGATCACTTGCGTGTTTTTGGTTGTGTTTGTTTTGCTATGGTTCCATATGCATTGCGAACCAAACTAGAGCCAAAGTCAAAAAAATGCACACAAAGGTATATTGAGCCTTATTGTGTTTCACATTCAACTTTTATGTCAAAAGTTATTGAAGAATAGGAACCTACATGTTTTGAAGATGCAAATTCAAACGTTAATTGGTCAAATGCGATGCAAAAAGAGACAGATGCATTGTATGAGAACAACACATGGCAACTTGTACCACGAGATAATAAGATGAAGGTAATTGGAAATAAGTGGGTATTTCGTATTAAAAGAAATAGTGATGGTTCTATTTCCAGGTACAAGGCAAGGTTAGTTGCAAAAGGTTTTGCACAAACATATGGAATTGATTACGAAGAGACATTTAGCCCAGTTGCAAGAATGTCAACTATACGAACAATTTTGAGTGTTGCAACAAGTAAATGTTGGAAGATATTTCAGCTTGATGTCAAAAATGCATTTTTGAATGGTCAATTACAAGAACAGGTTTATATGGAGCAACCAAAAGGATTTAAAGATGAAAAATATCCAAATTTTGTTTGAAAGCTAACAAAAGCATTATATGGTTTGAAACAGGCACCTAGAGCTTGGAATCATCGATTGGTAAGTTATTTGGAAGCTCAAGGATACAAACCAAGTACTGCAGATCCTTCTTTATATGTTAAGTTTGTAACAGATCAATGTGTGTATATTTGCATTTATGTTGATGATCTTATCATTACAAGAAGTGCTATTGATGAGATTGATGAAATTAAGAAGAAACTTGGTAAGGAGTTTAAGATTTCAGATCTTGGAATTTTACGTTATGCATTGGGAATTGAAGTTATTTATGATGAACAAGGTATATGGTTGAGCCAAAAGAAGTACATTTGTGATTTACTTCAAAAGTTTGGTTTGTCAGAATGTAAAGCAGTTGCAAATCCTTTGGAGCCTAATGTAAAATTGAGTATACATGATGGTGTTTATTTTGAAAATGTAGACATGTATAGATCGCTGATTGGATCATTATTGTATGCTATAAGTACACGACCTGATATTGGTTATGCAGTTGGAGTACTCTCACAGTTCATGCACAAGCCTACAGATGTACATTGGAATGCGGCTAAGCATGTGCTACGCTATTTGAAAGGCACTTTGAACGAAGGTTTATTTTACTCACATGATACTAATCTTGATATTAAAGCTTTTAGTGATGCAGATTGGGCACGAAATAAAGATGATCGACGTAGCACGAGTGGCTACCTACTAATGACAAGAAATCTACTTGTATCTTGGAGTTCAAAGAAACAACCAACAGTAGCGCTTTCATCTACAGAAGCAGAATATTGTGCGCTTGTAGAATTGGCATGTGAAGTAATGTGGTTCAAAAAGTTATTTGAAGATTTACATCTTCTTTGTATAACTCCACAAATTTATGGTGACAATATGAGCAGTATACATTTGGCAGCTAATCCAGTTTTCCATGCACGTACCAAGCATATCGAAGTTCATTACCATTATGTTCGTGAGAAGGTAGTTTCAAAAGAGATCAATATTTCTTCTATATCTTCAAAAGAACAGCTTGCAGATATGATGACAAAAGCTCTTGATGAAACAAAGATACAAAGATTCAAACAATTGGTTGGATTGCTAGAATATTCAAGCAAAGCTTGAGGGGGAGAATGTTGCGCATCCATTTCAGAAAAAGTTTATTTGTTTACAACCATTCTTTTAGCACTTTAATTATTATCCAGAATTTTTGTAAAAAGCATATTCAACAGTGATCATTGCTTTATGGCTTTTAACTTCAGCCATTATCTTTATAAAAAGGGTCATTAAAAGTTGACCACTCTTTTAGTGCTTTAAAATAGCATCCATTATTTTTGTGAAAAAGTTGTTGAGCAACTTTTTAGTTATTATCCATTCCTTTAGTACTTTAAATATTCTTCACTACTTTTGTACAAGAAAATCATTGGCGCATATTCATTCCCAAAACTCTATATAAAGAGCTTAGGAATTCATTTTTGTATAGAGTTGTTGATACTCCATCATTGTGAATATAGAGACATTTTTTGTACAGAGAACTTCTCTTCTTTTACCTAGTCTTGTGCGTCTACTCTACTCTATCATCCTTGCAGTCTATGCTATTCTCTGCTTCCCTTCATGTTTCCATTTATGCTACTTCTTGAACTTCATTTATTCTACAAAGAGTTAAGTGATCAATAGAAGAGTGAAAGAGAAATTGATGGAATAATCGGTTGAATCGATGGAATATGTACAAAACAAACTAAAGCTTTCGGACAAGTCGACTAGAAAATTGCATGGGAAATCAGCAGATATCCGGTGGCGCATGCAGCTCGAGGCATGGGTTTTTGAGGGCGCTCTTTGTAGTTACAAGAACATATTGATTATAAAGACGCGGCGCCATCTAAGGAGGGGGGCGCTAATGGAGAGGATCTCGAGGTTCTTCCTTTTGAGTCATACCAATAGAGGAATCTGATAGCGATCAGCCGTCACCCAGAAATAGAACAGAACTCACACAGATATTTGAAGGGAGAGGTGGCTGGAGTCGAAGGACGCTAGTGATCATCGAATTCCTCCGTCGAAAGAATTTGAAGGTCTTTCACTATCAGAGAAGAGAAGGATTTAGATGATGTATCTATGAATGTACTGTTGTCGGCTACGCTACAGAAGTTTACAGTCGCCCTTGCAAATTAGCTGTGTTGAATCGCAGATATGTACTGAATGTAGACAGGATGAATAACTATGAATGCTATGAAAGCTAATTATATGAGCCATCTCTTCAGGTAAACTTCTAATTGCTTTTTCTATTTGATGGATTTCCATATAGATGAAAAATTGTAGTGCACGCACTTAGAGTAATTTTAGCGCAAGAATCTCATAGTGCTTCTTGAACGTGACTGATCATTTTGTAGTTTGTGGGAGATAATTAATGTATCCACAGTTTATTTTTAACAGATCACATATAGCAACTAGCGTTCGCTTTCTACTAATTCACGTTCAAAGTTTTTACAGAAATAAAATGGAGCCTTTGAAGTTATCTGCATATATTCGCACAGAAAGCTTTTTGGTAGCGAAAGCTCCCTTTTGATTCTACTTGGTTCCAGTTAAGCAAACAAAAAAATACAGTGTGCTTGACTCCTCGTATGACTAATAAGTTTTAACATACATATTTCCCTAGGATTACAATTTATGTAGATTTTGTTTCTGCGTGTTCTAGAAGAACATACGAAAATGTGTTATGTTCCTTACACTAGTCTTGTCTATTAAGATTCATATTTTATATATATATGTCTATAGATATCGTGTACTCTTCTTTATCTAAATGAGCTTTTGATGAATTATCTCACGGACACGAAAACATGAGTACTTTGCATACACACGTTCTAAGTATATGTGAATGACTATGAATGATTGATTGAGTGTACCTATGTGAAATTATATGTGCAAGCATCAAATCTTTGATTGCGTGTTTTTTTTTTTGCAAAACTATATGTGAGCGCGCATATATATGTGTACATATGCTATGCATGTAAATGTTTATGTCTAACAGGAGAAAAAAGGGAGAACTCCAACATTGCAAAAAAAGAGAGAAAAAGTGAAGTAAATAGCTATTGTGAGTGGACAGTTCTTTTGTGCAACACTTACCAAGCTATTTTGTGTCTGTGTACTACACGTACTGATCTACAATCAATTGATAATTCTTGAGGACTTTTGCTTTGATTTTGTATTTCGTGTCATGTACGCAGCTAGAAGACAATAATTATAAGTTTATTTACCAAAACTTGAGGCAGTTCCTAGAGATGCTTAAAGAGCGAATGATATTTTTTGTTTTGCTAATGAGTTTTTATTCATTTCCTGAATTTAGTTGTTCCATGCATTTTTTTTAAAAGTGAAAATAAAGCATGATATGAAGTTAACTTTGTTGCTTGAAATATGATAAAAGACATTGTGCGTGGATATACACTTTTATATCTACATAATTTTTAATAATATTTATCAAGGCACTGTTGTCTATTTGATAAGTTGTGAGTTACACACATTCTTGGAAATGACATTCAAGTGTGCTTGCGCCGTGAGCTCATTGGCTTGGTTCTGAAGGATTTGACTTATAAAAATGATTGAATTCTTTATATATTACAATACTTGAGAACGTGTAAAGTTAACCTGTGTTTCTTTTTACAAGGGTTTCAGTTTTTTTTTTTTGTTTTTACTACTTCTTCACAAGAATAGATGATTACATGGGATTGATGTTCAAAGAGTCTTTACATAAGGATTCAAAAGACCATTGTTTTACTCATCTCTTTGAGGCTCCTCGCACTTGAGAAAGCTAGAATCACCTTCGTTTGGATTTCCAAGGATGTCAATCTGACAACCGTACTAGGAAAAGTGTGAACAAACTTCTTGCTCATAGGTACTGAAGCAATCAGATTTGATGATTAATTCCTTTTTGCAGAGATGGTGAAGCATATAAGGTGTTCACTTCTATCTTTGTTAGGATAGAGTTTTGTTTTGCGTTTGTGTGATGACAGAGGTTGTTGGTTGTAAAGCTATGAAAGTACATCGCCACTTGATATTTACATAAAAGATTGACATATTATTTTTCTGAATATAATTTGTTTCTTTGAGTCTCCAAATTACCTGAGTTTTCTTCAAGCACTCTGTGTGCGCCGTTAGCGAGACGATTGAATTGATCCTCCAGTTGTCACCATTCGCTTCCACATTTGAACCTGACGTGAAACTTTACGGCCTTGAGCAACTCAAGTGAATGCTTGGAGACAAAGGACTATGAGGTATCACTTCTGATCCATACATCTATTTTGGTTTCATACATAGGAAGATGGTTTTTTCTGCTGAAGTTCTGTATGACATTGAATTATGCATTGCTACATCCATTAATGAACAGTTTGCTTCAGAATTTGATTCCTTGACATAAAAAATAACGCAAGTAATGATGAAATTTACTGATCCAACTTTAGCCTTGCATATGGGTGTTGTTAAAGAGTTAGCATAATTAGGAGATACGATGAGATCTGATTTGGCACGAGTACATGAAAAATTAGATACTTTCGAGAATCGCATAAATGAGAAGATGTTGAGCAAACATAGAAATGGATGTGAGAATCAAATTCATTGCATGTCTATAGATTCACTAGAAGCCTCTTTAATTGATCATTGGCAAAGCCCTTCCCGACCAATACTAAAAAAACCTAGGTATTAAAAAAACGTTGTTCGATGTTTTTGGTGTGACCAGATCGGCCATACCTATGATGAGTGTAAGGCATTTGAAACTGTATGCAAACATCAAATAGTATGTGTTGGCATACAAGTCAGATGAAGAGCATACTAGCGCGATGGAGGAGTCATGCACAATACGGCAACAAGGCCCAATCATTTTTTCCATGGACCATTTACAACTCAAGTGATTTTAATCACTACACAAACATTGTAAATTCCGTTTTTGGTAGAATAGACTCCATTTTGTGCAAGCCGAGGAGTCCTCGAGCTTGAGGAGTATTAGAACGGCATACAAGTCAGATGAAGAGCATACTAGCGCAACGGAGGAGTCATGCACAATACGGCAACAAGGCCCAATCATTTTTTTCCATGGACCATTTACAACTCAAGTGATTTTAATCACTACACAAACATTGTAAATTCCGTTTTTGGTAGAATAGACTCCATTTTGTGCCAGCCGAGGAGTCCTCGAGCTTGAGGAGTATTAGAACTAGCTACATATCAATTTTCATAATTTTTAGACTTTGTTTGAGCCCTCAAATAGGCTCTAGAACCTAATTTTTAACTAGGCCGGACACTAGGTCTGGACAAGACCAAAGCTAGTTAGAAAACTATAAAAAGAGCTAGAGAGCTCATTTTTGGGGTTAGATTGTTTGTGAATTGAGCTTATGTAAGAGACTTTTTTGTTGGAGACCTCTTAATCTCCAAAGGTTTGATCTATACTGACTTAAGAACACTTCTATGTCAGCTATAAACCAAACTTTACACAAATATTGTTTTTCTTTACCAAAACTTTTATCAACACTTCTCTGAGTGAAGAAATATCTACTTCAGAAAGTCTGCTTCAGAAACCAACTTCATTTCCTGCACATAACTTCAAATTCCTTCAAACAAATGATGCACAAGTATTCGCAATACCTTTTTGCAATCATACTAATCATTAGTTCTCAAAACTAATCACCAAAAGTTTAATTTGATCCTTAAGATCAAAGATATGTCATAACTGTCTTCCAGAGATAGCGCCTTCGACATAGTCAACTTCTTAAGTTGATTCCTCCCAATACAAAACCCGTTTTGCTAAATGCTTTTAGCCATAACTTCCTTATCTCCTAACTTAGATTTTAAGTGCTCACTCATCAAAAACTTTAAAGTATACACTGAGATCTAAGCAAAACACTGAGACGGAAAAGTGCGCTACTCTCAGACTTCAGTTTTCACATTCTACATACAAATGTTCCTATTGATCATTCTCACAGCAGACAAGGAATTAGATCATGAAACTCTAGACATAGCTTCATTAGCTTCTCAATTAGATGTGTACAAAAAGAATCTTGATCCACATGATCAGACAGAGAGCACTCAGAGAAAAACCCGTCGCTAATTTCTGGGAAAAAACTCTCAACACATTTCTAAGACATTTGTCATCTACAAATGACTCTCACATACATTTCTTATCATCATTAACTTATATATACATGATTTTAGACTCATCCCGCGTCTATAATACTCCTCCTTATCATCCTAAGGATTTAACTCTACCCAAATTACAAGGATTTCCACTTATATGTACATATGTGTACAAACTATCATTCTGAAATCTCCTTCACTTTCTCAAGTGTCTTCTTCCACTTCATTCTGACCATAAGTCTTCTTCAAGATCTCTATAATCACCAACTTGTGATTGGTTTGTTCCAACAGCTCCCCCTCAATCACTAATTGTGATTATTCCATTCTTCTTCACTCCTACCATCTCTTTGAATCTCTGTAGCTTAGGTCCATCCAAGCTCTTTGTCATCATATCTGCCACTTGTTCTTTTGTTGGAGTATACATCACTTCAATCTCTTTATCAAGTACCTTTTCCCTCAAGAAATGATACTGAATCTCTATGTGCTTAGTCCTGGCATGAAAAACAGGGTTAGCTGCCAAATACAAAGAACTCATATTATCTCCAAAAATAATTGGAGTACTCTGATCAGTTCCAAAACTCTTCATCAAGGTCTTCAACCATATCACTTCCTTTGCATCTTCTACCATTCCTTTATACTCAGCTTCTGTGGATGATAAAGCAACTGTATGTTGCTTCTTTGAACACCAAGAAACTAATTTATCTCCAATATAACAGAGATACCCATGAGTAGACCTTCTATCATCTGAGTCACCTGCCCAGTCTGCATCACTAAACACTTTAATTCTAGTGTCAGAAGTGAATCCATAATACAAACCTTCACTTAGGGTTCCTTTGATATATCTGAGTACCCTTTGAGCTGCAATCCAATGAGTCTTCTTTGGACAATGCATAAATTGTGACAACACACCTACTGCATATGACAAATCTGGCCTTGTCAAGGTAGCATAGATTAAACTACCTACCAAACTCTGATATTTCTTCATATCATTGAATTCTTCACCTCCATACCTGCTCAATTTATGATTTACCTCCAATGGTGTAGTTGAAGTCTTGCAATCTTCCATGTTAAACTTGATTAGAAGATTCTTCAAATACCTCTCTTGTGAAACATATACTCCATGTTGAGTATACACAATCTGCATTCCTAGGAAATAAGATAAGTTTCCCAAATCACTTATCTTAAACTCCTTCTCTATTTGCCTTTTAAGTTCATTGATTCCTTGAGCATCTGTTCCTGTGACAATAATATCATCAACATAAATGCACATGTAAATATATCCATTTTCACTTGCCTTCACTAGCAAGCTACTATCTGCCTTTGATGCTTGAAATCCACATTCATTCAAGAACTTGACAAGTCTGTAATTCCAAGCTCTTGGGGCCTGCTTCAACCCATACAAAGCTCTCTTGAGCTTACACACATAATCTAGTCCAATTGAATTCATAAAACCTTCTAGTTGCTCCATGTATACTTCATCTGCAATGTATCCATTTAGAAATGCATTTTTCACATCCAATTGTGATAACTTCCATCCTTTACAAGCAGCAATAGCAATCAATGTTCTACTTGTAGACATTTTAGCAACAGGACTAAAGGTTTCATCATAATCTACCCCATAAGTTTGGGCATAACCTTTGACCACAAGTCTAGCCTTGTACCTAGACACCTTACCATCTGCAAACCTTTTTGTTTTATATACCCACTTACATCCAATGACTTTCTGATTCTTTGGTCTTGGTACTAATTCCCAAGTTTCATTTTCAAGTAGAGCATCATACTCTTCCTGCATTGCCTTCTCCCAATTCTGTTTACCTTTGGCTTCTTCATAAGTGAGTGGATCTTCTTCTGTCTTCACAATGTAAGCATAATCTTTTGTTGTTAGAAAGGATGTATCATAACTATACCTTATAGGTTCTTTCCTTTCCCTTGAAGATCTTCTGATTTCTGCACTTCTCGAAGTTTCAGCCTCATTTGATTCTGGGTCAAATCTTGGCCCTTCTTCTACATGATCCTGCAATCTACTTTTAGAGTCAACATCATCAATACTTTCTTCATACACTTTTACTTTTGCCTTCCCTTTCCTTTGTATCTCTTCAACACCTGCATAATCATTTGTTGATCCTGTATACCATGTATTTTGCTCATCAAATGTCACATCTTTGGTAACAAGAAATTGCTTTGTGGATGGACTCCACAACCTGTAACCCATCTGTCTATCATCATAACCAATGAACACATACTTCTCTGCTTTTGGTTCTAGCTTATGTCTTAATTGTGAAGGAACATAAGCATATGCTACACATCCAAATACTTTACAATGATCAAGAGTAGGTTTCTTACCCCACCATGCTTCATAAGGGGTTCCTCCATCCAAAGCTTTACAAGGTAACCTATTCACAAGGTATGTTGTAGTATTAATGGCCTCTGCCCACAAGTAATTTGGACAATTCTTTTCCTTCATCATTGCTCTTGCAAATTCTACAAGAGTCCTATTTCTCCTTTCTGCTACTCCATTCTGTTGAGGGGAGTACCTGCAAGTTACTTATCTTTTGATACCTGCATTCCACAAATAATCATCAAACTCTTTAGAGAAATACTCTCCCCCTCCATCTGACCTTAACCTCTTAAGCTTTTGCCCTGTGATCCTTTCTGCATAGGCATGAAAATGTTTGAATGTCTTGAAAACTTCTGATTTATCCTTGATTACATATAAAGTAATCCACCTGGTTGCATCATCAACAAACAACACATAATATCTGGATCCATTTATGCTATAGTCCCTTGAGGGACCCCACACATCTGTATGAACCAATTCAAGCATATTTGAATACTTATACCCTGATTTGTTGTAAGAACCTTTGTGTGCTTTACCTAATTGACAAGCTTCACACTTGTACACCATATGTTGCCCTTCAACATTAGGCAATCCAAGCACCACCTGATTCTTTGACATTTCCTTTATAGCTCTTTCATTGAAATGACCTAGCCTTTTATGCCATAGGTCTAATTCAGACACCTTTTGACTTCCATAAGTAAATAATGCATGTCCCACATTACCTTGAACTTTGAGAGTGAACAATCTTCCTTCCTTTTTTCCTGCAATTATGTTTCTATATCCTTGATTTGGATCTTGCACATAAACACCTTCATTTGTGAATCTTACCTCATATCCTTTCTCCACAATTTGCCCTACACTTATCAAATTTTTAGGAATAGTAGGAACATAGAGTACCTTGCTCAAAAGTGTACTTCCACTCTTTGTCTTCACTGATCCAATGCTCTCCACTTTATGTTTGGTATTGTCACCTGTTTGAACTGTATGTCCATTCACCTTTGCTTCCATATCAGTCATCAAGGATAGATTCCCACTCAGATGGTTACTACAACTTGAGTCAATATAAAACACTCTTTGATCTTCTCCCACTGATTCATGAGTTGCATTCAAGATAAGAGTCATGTCATCCTTCTGATCTGATGCATATTAATAATTGTTGTTATAGGACTGAGATTGGAAGTTTCTTCCACCTCCTCTAGCATATGATGTCCTACCCACCTCTTCCTCTGAAGTTGCCTCTTTGGTTTCTGCCTCCTCTACCTCTTTGATTAAAGTTCTGATTATTGCTTCCACCATTTTGAATGTTATACCAACAATCATTTGCCAAATGATTTGTTCTGCCACAAATCCAACAAGCTTTAGCATTATCTTTATTCTTACCTCCTCTTCCTTTACCTCTGAAATTCATCTTTCCTTTTGTGAAGTTAGCTTGACTTGAATTCCCTTCATCATCAGTCGATTGCTTTCCTTTGCCATTCTTTTTCTTGTCCTTGGAGTACATAGCTTGACTTGCACTTCTATCATTGTCTCCTTTAATGTCCTGCTCAAAAGTTAGCATGTGTCCTAGCAATTGATTAAGATCAGGAGTAAAGTGATCAAGTGACAATTCTATGGACAATATGAAAGGTTTCCACTTCTCATCTCCTCTCAGACCTGTAAGTATTTGCCTTACCAACTTATCCTCTTCAATATCTTCATCCACTGCTCCCAAGCTATCTGCAATATCCTTCATCCTTGCCACATAATCAGAAATTGATTGTGAGCTCTTCTTCTTGAAGGTTGTGAACTCAGCCCATAGTGAGGACTTCCTTGACTTAGTTGTATTTTGGAAATGCTCTTCCAAAGCATTCCAAACATCTGTTGCACTTTCCAATCCTCTAATGTGAGGTAGAAGATAATCATTTACAGCCATGTAAATGATACTCCTTGCCTGAGCATCCTTTCTCATCCAAGTCTTCAAAATTGCAAGCTCTTCCCTAGTTGGGATACTAGGATCTGAAAATTCAGGCTTTTCTTCTTCTCCTGTAATGAATGCCATCAAATCTTTACTCATGAGGTGTGCCTCCATCCTCATGGACCAAGCTGGATAGTTCTCCCTATCTAGCTTATCAATCTGCAAGCTTTATCCCATCCTTGACCTTCTGTATCTGCAACTACTATGATTTATGAGGATAAAGTGTACCTTTGATATGAGCTTTGTCCTTCTTGATTCTTTTCGAACTCGTGCTTTGAACTTCTGCAGGTTATCTTCAATAATTTGTCCTTGTCCTCCTTTGATTTGGAAGAAGTCCAATATCTGCACCAATCGGAACTTCAATTGTCTTTTCTTCTCTTGTATTGCACCTTCAGCTCTGATACCACTGTTGGAGACCTCTTAATCTCCAAAGGTTTGATCTATACTGACTTAAGAACACTTCTATGTCAGCTATAAACCAAACTTTACACAAATATTGTTTTTCTTTACCAAAACTTTTATCAACACTTCTCTGAGTGAAGAAATATCTACTTCAGAAAGTCTGCTTCAGAAACCAACTTCATTTCCTGCACATAACTTCAAATTTCTTCAAACAAATGATGCACAAGTATTCGCAATACCTTTTCGCAATCATACTAATCATTAGTTCTCAAAACTAATCACCAAAAGTTTAATTTGATCCTTAAGATCAAAGATATGTCATAACTGTCTTCCAGAGATAGCGCCTTCGACATAGTCAACTTCTTAAGTTGATTTCTCCCAATACAAAACCCGTTTTGCTAAATGCTTTTAGCCATAGCTTCCTTATCTCCTAACTTAGATTTTAAGTTCTCACTCATCAAAAACTTTACAGTATACACTGAGATCTAAGCAAAACACTGAGACGGAAAAGTGCGCTACTCTCAGACTTCAGTTTTCACATTCTACATACAAATGTTCCTATTGATCATTCTCACAGCAGACAAGGAATTAGATCATGAAACTCTAGACATAGCTTCATTAGCTTCTCAATTAGATGTGTACAAAAAGAATCTTGATCCACATGATCAGACAGAGAGCACTCAGAGAAAAACCCGTCGCTAATTTCTGGGAAAAAACTCTCTACACATTTCTAAGACATTTGTCATCTACAAATGACTCTCACATACATTTCTTATCATCATTAACTTATATATACATGATTTTAGACTCATCCCGCGTCTATAATACTCCTCCTTATCATCCTAAGGATTTAACTCTACCCAAATTACAAGGATTTCCACTTATATGTACATATGTGTACAAACTATCATTCTGAAATCTCCTTCACTTTCTCAAGTGTCTTCTTCCACTTCATTCTGACCATAAGTCTTCTTCAAGATCTCTATAATCACCAATTTGTGATTGGTTTGTTCCAACATTTTTTGACTAATGCAAAGAACTCCATTGTTCCTCTCCTTGTTCTTACCTTGTGTGCGCGTATGTGTGTATATGTGTGCATGCTTGTGTGCTTCTCACTCACACACTTGTGCCTTCACTTGCTCATAGTCTCCATACTAGTCCTCACGTCTCCACGGATTGACAATTATGAGGTGAATCTTCTCACGTTGGTACTCACCATTGTGCTAGAGTGACACCAAATTTGGCGCCGTTGCCAGGGAGAGAGCTTCGAGGACGAGCGTGTGATGGTAAGACGTCGAGTTGAGACATTGGAGTTATAGGTAATATCCTTCCTTTTCCTTATTTTTCTTCATTTTTTCCTTACTTTCGCATCACCATCATCATCCCCACCACCTCCCACCTCCATCTCCATCTCCACAAAAAATTTCAGTTTTTTGATCATATTACACTCCCCACCTCATTTCCCTCATTTCATTGTGAGAGAGAGCGAGAGAGAGCTTGCATGCTATCTATTTTGGTGTGTTTTTGAGCTTTTGTTGCAGGAACTAGCTGTACCACCTTCTCCAGCAGTGTGCGCAGGTACGACAGACTCTGCATAGGTCTCGGGACGACGACTTCTGTCTGTCGCGACAGACAGAGAAACTTAATATTTTGTGAATGTGTGTTTGGCACGGTAACCTACACCATTAGAGCACTCCAAATCACTAGAAGTTTCTCAAAAATTTGCGTTTTTTCAGTCTATCGCGACAGACACCATCTATCGCGACAGACACCGTCTATCGCGACAGACCAAATCACGACAGACGACAGACACCGTCTATCGCGACAGACACCGTCTATCGCGACAGACACCGTCTATCGCGACAGACCAAATCACGACAGACGACAGACACCGTCTATCGCGATAGACCAAATCACGACAGACGACAGACACCGTCTATCGCGACAGACCACTCTATCGCGACAGACACCATCTATCGCGACAGACCACCCTATCACGACAGACACCGTCTATCGCGACAGACACCGTCTATCGCGACAGACAGCCCCCCACGACAGTTTGTGTCCATCGCGACAGACACCGTCTATCGCGATAGACAGACATTTTCGGCAAAAATTAAGGGGTAAATTTTTTGGAAATTTAGGCTAAATTTTGGGGCATATTTGCACTCTCAAATACTCACACACTTGCAAAGGCCTTAGAAAAATGCATTAAAACTCCTGAAAGGTTCTGTTTGTCTGATTAATCCCCTAAACCATGAACGGTCATAACTTTTTCATACGAAATCCATTTTTCGAGCTCTAGGGCTTGTCGGAAAGCTCGTGGCATATACTACACGCCCTCAACTGTTTTTTATAAGAATAATGCGTTGATTTTCAGATAGGATATTTGGAAGTTGACACACTGAGGGGTAGGAACACCAAGGGAGCTCTAGAGGAAATTTTTAGTAATACAAAAGGGGGAACAAGGGTCATTAAAAAAGTGTCTGAAATAAATTGTCTGTCAATTGAAGGACCAACTTGGAGCTAATCTTGGGACTGATGCAGGTCTATTGAGAAGCAATTAAGAGCGTCCAAGCAAGGGCTTTGTGCAAGCTTGAGAATCAACTTCTTGAGCACTAAAGAGCAAGGATCAGCAAGAAAGGTTGGAATACCCTCAACTCCCCTTCGTCAATTCCTAGCTTAGGCGAAGAACGACTAGAGGTAGGAGTAAGTCAAGGCGACGATAGGTAATTATCAAGTTGAAGCATACCTAAACTTTCAAGTTCAAGCTAAGGACATAATCTTTGTACTGTCGAGAACTTTAAAGGAAAAGAACTTAACGTGGAACGATCAACTTTAAGTGCGGAACTACACTCAAATATACCTTACGACGTGATATCAGACAAGAATTTTAACACGGGAATCAACTAAAAAGAATCAAGTAACTGATACAAAAGGATTCTGCAACGAGGTTGTACTTGGGCAAATTTGGGTTATTCAATCAGGCTTATGAACCTTAGATCAGGGCGACATCTAGGGAGAGATAGACAAAGTCTTAGGTCTTCAGAGGCTAGTGTCAATCATACTGCGAGGTCTTGGGCTCAGCAGTTGAGCCATCATTCGTATTACCCTAGCTCTGAGACTAGTGAATCAGAGATGTCTCAAGGTATGGAGAGACCTACAGGGAGTTCGGGAGTGCCCTACTTGCACAGGGTAGAAGGCCCTTACAAAACGCAGTTGGAATACCTTAGGACCAACCGATTGGGTGCTAGCATCTATGAGGACGGCCTAGGAAGATCTGTGGTACAGATTAAGAATCCTGATCAATCCATTGGATTAGAGCACCCAGCTGTCAAGTTTGAAAACGGAGCATACTTGGACCAAGAAGGAACCATATACGTAGTCACTATTCACCCAGATAGGACGGACGAATTTGGAAATGTGATCCCAGAAGCGGACTTAGGTGACCTAGAGCAAGGAAACATGGATACAGAACCTAGAACCCCTCGAGGCAAATCGGTTCTCACTAGGATTATCACACCAGAGTGGATTCCCCAGGATAATAAGAGCATAGATTCGCTCCTCAATCGAGAGACTGACGAAGCCTTTTGGAGGTATAAATCTGATCGGCCAATTGATATAGGAACAATCATGATCTATGAGTTTAAGGATCCTGATAGCCCAGGCAGAGTGACCTACTTGGATCACGCTTCAGAGAGGATCTTTGTGGTTACAGAACATGATAGACATGCTTACACATGGAAGGGTGAATTTGTTTTTCCCCAACCTCGGACTAATGTGTCATACAGTCACCAAGGAGTTGGGACCTCCCAAGCTCATGGAGCTCAAAGAGATAGAAGTAGAGACAAACCTGAGGTAAGTTTTGCCAACTCCCTAGGAAGAGAAAGAACGGGAACGGAAAGGAATAGAGTGGAACCTGAGAGACATAGAACCCCATGGAATCAAAGGAATGCTGATGATTTTCCTTTGCCAAGGCCGAGAGAACACACTAGGATCCTGCGACCAACCCAACTGGTGAAGTCCATGAAGAATTACTTCGATGGCACTGGAGACCCTTATGACCATGTGGTAGAATTTTGGCAAGTATTGAAAGCTGAACAGGTAGAGGACCTATTCACACAATATAATGCTTTTGGTCTAACCCTTAGGAACACTGCCCTCACATGGTTTCAACCACTGAATGAGAGGCATTTCAGAAACATAGACCAGCTCTTAGAGGCATTTATCATTGAGTTCTCTAAGAGTGGAATCAGGCACAACACTTCCTCACTAATTCATAGCTTCAAACAAACACCTCAAGAGACGGTCAGACTAGCTGGAAGAAGATTTAGGCAATACCTGGAGAGATGCCCGATGCCGGAGTTACCCACACCAGCCAAACAAGTGGCCTTGTTCTTAGATGGATTGTTGAGCACCAAGCTCAGGTCATATGTGTATCTGAAGGACCCCAGAACGATAGAAGAGTGCATGTGCATGTGCATAGACATTGAGGACAATCTAGGTGAGGAATTAGAACTATCAAAAATCTATAAGGATTCTGATAGCTCTAGTAGCCTCACATCTGGTCAATCCACATCCATTGAGGAACCTGCAGAGAAGGTAGCTCAAAAACTAGGTGTCTCTAGCAAACAAATTCCAAGATTTGCCCCAGTTAAGCGGTGTTATTGTGGCGGTGACCATATGGCAAATGTATGTCCCATTATGGCCCAACCCCAGGCGAATCCTAGTAGCCAGTACTGCACCATAGAGCGCAGGTACACCAACCACACTGCACAAGACTGCCCATATAACAAACAAACTGTTAGGCAAAATTACCCTCAGCCATATCCACAACAGGGTAGATACCAGAATCAGTACCCACCACAACAATACAACAGACCCCAGCAAACTTACCAGCCGCAATATCAGGCCCAACTGAGACCCCAGCCAGTGCTAGCACAGCAACCACCTGCTCCTACTAATGTGATTCCGGTCAAGTATGCTGCTGCAGAAGAAAACCTGAATAGAGCGATAGTCCCAGTAACACCATTAATCTCAGAAAGTGATCCCAGTGACCATAGCTTTGATTCTACACATGTTGATAGTCCCCAGGCTTACTACATGCAGTCTCCTGAACATGGTGAGTCTTACTACAGTGAGGAACCGAGTGAACCTATTTGGGAGCCTGAATATGCTAATGTCATGTACACAAACCCCAACTCTAGACCTCAACCTAGGCAGATACGACCCCCTTTTCCTAGAGGACCTTGCTTCAGATGCTAGGGTGATCACCTCATACGTGATTGCCCCATGCCTGCACCTACACAACCCCAATCAGTGACGATCCAAGGCTTTTGCCAGGAGTGCGAAAAGGAACATCTCTTACGAGATTGTCCCAAGAATCCCAGCAATATGCCAAAAATCACTCCGATTAATGTTATTGGGTTAGTGGTCAATTCCACAGGAAGTGCCACTTCCACTGCACCAGTGCAGGTAATCACTAGAGCTCAAGCATTGTAGCAAAACCAAGGGGTAAGCCAGGAAAAGAGCCCAGACGCTAGCGATACTGAGAGCCAAAATAAGAAGAGAACAAGAGCTTGGAGAGATAGCCGTGAACGTATGAAAAGGCAATGGGCAAAGAAGATGAGTGAACTTGAGGAAAGTCTACGAGAAACCAAGGCCAAAATCATAGAGATCACATCTCAACCGCACTCTCACACATTCCCACCGCTACCATCCCCATCACCCTCCATCCATCCACCCTCTAATACACCCCATGTAACCCTCCCACCACCCCGAGCAGGATCATTATTAGCTGATCCTACTCCTGAAGAAATAGACATGATGCTTAAAGCATATAAGAAGGGCCAAATGTAACGGATCATGACAAGTGCTACCCTAGAGCTGACCTAGAGATAGAAAGAACCAAGCTCTGCGTGAAAATGGTCTCATTGGCTCAGACTATGTTTGAAGCCAGTCGCCTTTTCAATTACTCGGGCTCAGCCCAGACGCAATTACACTTGGATGGACTTCTAGAGAAGTTAGAGGGCATAATTGCAAGATCTTCCAAGGAAGAAAAAAATCAAGAAAGAGATAAAGCAAGCAAAAACATGACCCATCCCCCACCGAAAGCTTATGTGCCCAACTCCACTGAACCAGACAACCCCCCTTCCCTAGGAAGAATAGAGAATCTAATGGCACAATCACAAAAGGAACTCGCCCCTCAACACCATGACAAGACCAGTGAAAGAGCACACCTTCCTAGTCAGAAAGCCTATGTGCCTGACTCTACGGAGCCAGACACATCATCTTCTATGAATAGGTTCACACCAGAATTCCTACGCGAGATTCAAGAAGACAAATGGGCTAAAGAAAGTGAAGCCCCTCCTCCCATTGAACTTGTGGATGACACACACGATCAATTCCCACAAGACCTTCCATCCATTTATGGAGAGCAGGAGTGCACCCAATCTCAAGAAAGATTAGACTTCGAGTCTAATTCTTTACAAGAACTACCCCATTTCACAGGCCCATGGGAAGCAAAGTCCACCTGTATGAGGGCACCTACAGTCATGGTAAGAAACGAAGATTCAGTCATACCTAGGAACACAGAGGTAGTGAAGAACACCAAAGTGCAGTGCAATCTCACTTTAGAAGAGCTACTCAAGGTTAGACCTGAATTATGGAAACATGTCGCCAAACAAGTGCCCGAGATAGCAAAACCTCATTCCCAGGTAGGATCCCATAGGACAGTGCCAGAGATACCCTTGGATAAAATAGGAGATATGTGTGAAGGTGAAGAAGGGAACACCTATCTTCCCATTACCTACCAGGAGTACACCACCAAGGCAATTTTGGACTCAGGTGTAGGAGTTGCAATTGCCACCACTTCCCTATGGAAGCGTTGGGGCAAGCCAGCACTCAGGCCAACGAGAATGAAATTGCAGATGGCTGATGGTCATATTGAGAGACCCTTAGGATTGCTAGAGGGAATAACTCTCACCACCTGTGGTGTCGAGTTCGAGCATACCTTTGCCATATGTGATTTTAGCAAGAACCATGCCTATGAAATGATCTTGGGATGACCTTTTATGCGACAGTTGCAAGTGGTACAGGACTGGGGAACCAATTCTTTGTACTTGCAGCACTTAGGTGTTACGACCAAAGTCAATCTTAAGGATTACTCTCATAGAGATGTACCACCTATTCAATGGAATCCCATCCATAGAGCCAAAGATGAGACTGAGTCTGTGCATTCCATAGAATCCGGATCCTCGTGGATGCATGAAGACACCCACTTATGGATGTGTAAGGTAGCAGTAGAAGAAGAGAAGAGAGAGAAAGCCAGAGAGGTAGGTGCAAAAGAAAACCATAGATCAATTCAAGACCCAGCCTATGCACCTGTAGTCTTTCCTGATGAGGAATTTGAACCCCATGGCTGGGCAGAAATCCTAGCAACAATGGATGTGGCCATCAATGAAGAACAATGGACACCTCACTGTGATGAGGATGGCTATGACATTTCAGTCTTCTCCATAGAGCCAATCATGGGAGAGCCAGTTCTAGAAGAATGCGAACCTAGCCCTGATGCATTTGAGGATGCAAGTGACTCCGATCTAGAGTCAATCATTATGGACCCACCTTTTGCATCAGATGAAGAATACTTCCATGAAGTAGAATTTCAACCCCAGAGGCATGGATAGCTTACAAATGATGTAAGATTAGCCACACATGTGACCCCAAAGGAAGAAGGAAAGAAACGAAAGAAGAGAGAAGTCTCACCAGAAGAGGAAGAATCTTTGTTTGAGGTCCCAGAAAATTTTAAGAAGTATGAGATAGACGACAGGAGAGTCATGATAAGAATGCCTAAACGAGAGGCACAATCAGGAGAGGCCTATGATAACAAAGAAACCACCAAGAAAATAGTAGTGGCCCTAGAAGAAGGAGAGGAGATATGCACATACATAGGCCATGACCTAACAGAGGAAGAAGAGCATGCGTTAATAGCCTTGCTAAGAGAATACAGAGATGTATTCGCATGGAGTTACAAGGATTTGAAGGGTGTTGACCCAGACATATGCTCACACACCACCCCCATGACCTCAGATGCTAAGCCCTCTAAGCAAAAGCCCTATACATATAGCGATAATTACGCTGCCAAGATCAAAGAGGAGATAGATAGAATGGTTGAAGCTGGATTTATCTATGAAATTGAGCACACTGAATGGGTATCCCCCATTGTTGTGGTGCCCAAAAAGAATGGTAAATTATGTGTATGCATTAACTTGAAGAAGGTTAATGCAGCCACAATTCGAGATAACTATCCGCTTCCCATCACAGAACACCTCTTAGAAAGAGTGGCAGGCAAGGAAGTGTACAGCTTCCTCGATGGATTTTCGGGCTACAATCAAGTAGCCATAGCCCCAGAAGATCAGCATAAGACAGCTTTTGCCACAGAGTGGGGTATATTTGCCTTTCGTGTAATGCCATTTGGGCTTACCAATGCCCCAGCTACCTTCCAGAGACTAATGTGTCATGTATTTAAGGAGTTCCTGAGGAAGAAGTTAGAAGTCTATGTTGATGACCTTTGTGCTCATTCCAACATTAGGCAAACCCATATTCCTGAACTCAGACAAATCTTTGACAAATGTAGAGAATATCAAGTCTGCCTGAACCTAGAAAAGTGCGTTTTTATGGTCAGGCAAGGCAAGATTCTAGGACACATAGTGTCAAAGAATGGCATATCCACTGATGAAGAGAAAGTGAGAGCCATAGCCGAGCTTCCAAGACCAAGGAATATCAAGGAAGTACAAGCTTTCATGGGACATTGTGGTTACTACCGCCGGTTCATTCACATGTATGCTGTCATTGCAAAGCCCATGTACGTACTTCTGACTAGCTTTGAGTGGACTGATGAATGTGAGAATTCCTTCAATGAGCTTAAACGAAGATTATGTTCAGCACCAATCTTGACCACACCAGATTGGAACAAGCCATTCCATGTTCATGTGGATGCATCTAATTATGCTATTGGATGTGTACTCGCTCAACCTACTGGTGAAGGTAATATGGATCTTCCAATTGCCTATGCCAGTAGACAATTGAATGCAGCTGAACGAAATTACACCACTACTGAGAGAGAAGGCTTAGGCATGGTATATGCAGTTAAGAAATTTAGACACTATTTGCTTGCAAACAAGTTTAAATTTTTTACTGACCACCAAGCATTGTTATATCTCGTAAACAAGCCATGCAATATAGGAAGATTAGTAAGATGGTTCCTCTTACTAATGGAATATGATTTCGAGGTTGTGGTAAGGAAAGGGAGGACTCATTTGAGAGCTGACCATCTTTCTAGGCTCACATCTGGAGAAGCCCCACAAGGAGTATCAGATGACCTTCCTGACGCTTACTTGTTTAATTTGGAAGTGGTGCCGCAGTGGGCTAAGCCATTAGTGCCAGTATTGACATACGGGCCTAACCACCCAGTAATAGCCACACAGAATAGAGAGGTAGTAAAAGCCCAAAAGTATCACATCATGGCTAGAAGTATGTACAAGCACACAGATCAAGGGATCTTGGCTTGTTGTGTAGAGGAGGACGAGTACACTAAATGGTTGCATTCAGCACATGTAGGTGCATTAGAGCAACACTACTCAAAGCAACGAACCTTACAGACACTAAGGAGACTAGGAGTACATTGGCCAACTATGGAAGCGGATGTCCAAAGGTTGTGCAAAGAATGCCCAACCTGTCGCACTAAACCACCTGTGGAACATGCCACTCTTTATCAAGTGTCCATAGTGCCAGATTGGAGTGAACCACTAGTATCCTTCCTGAGGACGAAAACTTTCCCTCCAGACATGACTCTGGCTAGGAAAAGGAGTTTAGAACAAGAAGCCCAGGATTATGCACTTATTGGTGATAATCTATACAAACGTGGTAAAGACGGTTACCTGAGACTATGTGTCCATGAGAGTGAATATCTTAAGATCTTGGAAACTGCTCACCAAGGAGTAGCAGGAGGACACTTTGGACCAGATCGGGTGATCAAGGCAATACTATTTGCGGGCTTCTGGTGGCCGACCCTTCACATGGATGCACATACCTATGTGAAACGGTGTGATGTCTGTCAGCGAACTCAGTATCCTATACGCAAAGATGAGATGCCACTGAAACCTATGATGGGTGGACGTGCATTCTCTAAGTGGGGAATAGACTTCGTAGGTCCTATTAATCCCCCAGCTAAGGGTTCTCATGCAGAATATATCATTGTTGCAACAGACTATCTAACTAAGTGGGTAGAGGTAAAAGCCACAACGAAGAACGACGCTCAAATAACAGCTAAGTTTCTATTTGAGAATGTGTTCACTAGATACGGGCTACCTATAGAGCTAGTTAGTGATAGAGGCACTCACTTCTTAAATGAAGTTATTGAAAATCTGCTCCAAGAATTCTTGGTAGTGCATAAGAAGTCTGCCCCCTATCACCCTCAAGCAAATGGCCAGGCTGAGATCACCAACAAGATCTTATGCAATGTATTGACGAAATTAGTGAACAATAAACGCTCTGATTGGGACAAACAGCTACACCATGTTGTTTGGGCATACCGAGTTGCCTACAAAACGGTACTCCAAGCCACTCCCTTTCAAATGGTGTTTGGTCAAAATGTTGTGCTACCTTTAGACTTTTTGATACCTACATTGAAAGTGGCACAAGAGCATGAATGGACGGGTCATGAACTCTCCTCTAGACTGTTTGACCTTGAACGATTAGGAGAAACAAGACTGAGAGCAGCTGCAGGGATATATGCAGCAAACAAATGACAGAAGGCATACTTTGACGCCCACGTTAAGGATAAAGGTTTAAAGGCAGGCGACTTAGTTTTAGTCTACACATTGAAGCAACACGCAAGGAAGCTAGAGAAGAGAGGCTACGGACCCATGATCATTAACAGAATCTCAACAAGTGGAGCAATGCAACTAGCCACATTAGAAGGCGATGTTCTCCCAAGTTATATCAGCGGATGCAGAGTTAAGTTGTATCAGGAACCTCTCATAGAGGAAATGCTAAGTCAACTCAATACTGCTAAGAAACGCAAAGAGGAAGAAAAGCGGATTCGAGAAGAAGCTCAAGCAGAAGCCCTAGAGCGCATACGGAAAATGAAATTAAGAAGACAAGGTAGAGAGCACCCTAAGCAAGATGCATATGGAGATCAAGGATATGACGTGGCTATGTGTGAAGTTTCAGGTGTTAGCTCACATAGGATAACTGATCGACGTCCTTTCATAACCTTAGTTATAGGACAAGGAAAGAGTGCAAGGACTGTAAGAGCCTTGATTGACTCAGGTGCAGCCACTAGTGCTGTTAAATTGTCTTACTGTCAAGAGTTGCAATTAACTGTCAATCCTGTGGAAGCATATCTCATAGGATTGGGAGGCGTGGAAACCCCTTGCATGGGCGAGGTGGAACTTCCCCTCTATGAAGCTGCAAAAGAAGTGATTTGGCTTAAGACTCTCATGAAGAGTTTTGACACTATACAGAGCATACCTATCATTTATGGTGATAACATGAGTTCATTATATCTAGCTGCGAATCCTGTTTTTCATGCCAGGACCAAACACATTGAGATACAGTATCACTTTCTAAGACAGAAGGTGATGGATAAGGAGATTGAAGTCATACATACTTCAACAAAAGATCAGATAGCTGATATGCTTACAAAGAGATTGGATGGACCAAAGTTACAGAAGTTTAAAGACATGGCAGGCATAAAGAAAATAAGAGAAACCTCAATTGATGATTGAGGGGGAGCTGTTGGTGCAGACCAATCACCAATTGAAGTTTGGAAGACAAAAGATGAAGATAAGATCAATTCTTGAAGCTTAGAAGATGGTTACATTCACAGGTTGAAAGACATGTACACATATGTACATTAGTTAAGACATAGGTTATTTATACTTATGCTTTGACATAAGTCTGTACATATTTGCCTATAAATACTTTGGAAAAATGTCAGGGCAATAGAGGAGAGAATAGAGGAGAGACAAGAGGAGACAATAGGAGAGTATGAGAATAGTGTATTGAGGAGTTGTAAGAGTCATTAAGTCTCTTAGAAGTGAGTTGAATTCTCCATCCTCACTGAGTTGTAAATCTCTGAGAAATAGAAGAAAAATTGTGCCCGATGTTTCTGTGTTTTCTCCTCGTGTGGTAGATCTTTTGTGAATTCCTTTTGGGAATGTCTAAGTCGATAGTTAATCAATCTATGACTAGAGTTTGAGAATCTAATTGTGATCAGGCTAAGAGAATTGTGTGTAGGAACATTTACATGTGAGAAAGTATTCACTGGTTCCTGAAACAGGCGCAAATTTTGATCTTAATGTTTTGATCATTTCTCACTCCACAGTTTAAAGTTTTGTGCAAGTAAGCACTTAATCTTTAAGTTGGAAGGTAAGCTACTCGTGGCTAAAAGCATTTGCTTAAACGGGTTCTATACTGGGAGAACCAAAGCTAAGAAGTTAGGGGTGTCCAAATCGACTTCTCAGAAGTGCAGATTTAAACATAGGTAACTTGGTAAGTAGATTTCTCAAGATCTACTGAGTCTTTTGGAGTGATTTGACTTGGAGAAGGTGCGCAATCTTTAGGCGACACCTTGTGCAAAGTTTCATAAAAAACTTTACACATTTACTCAGTCAATGAGCAAGATTTATGCAGCAGACTTTCTGAGTAATTTCCTTCTTCATAGTTTAGTCAAGAAATTGATATTTGGTCATTGATCTCTTAAATTGGTGAAGGTTTTGACTTACTCTTGATATAGAGGTGTTCTAAATTCAAGAGTAGGTTGTTCTTTTGGAGATTAACACTCTCCATCAAAATTTTAGCATTCATTTCAGCTTTCATCGAAGTGAAAATTTTATCACTTTCTTGTTCCTTAGTGAAATGGAGGGCAACAATGACTTGTTTGGCATGCTTCAAGCTGAACATAAGCTTGATGGGACCAACTATCTGATGTGGTCTTACATGATGAAGCACGTTGTTAAACGCTGCTTAAACGTGAGTCTAACTGTCAGAAACGCATTTAAGCACCTAAGTGGGTTCTTGGGAGTGGTGGGGGTCTGTTAGACAGAGGCCCTTTACTTAGTTCCCAAATACAACCACTTCAGATAGAGAGAGATACTGAAACTCTAGCAAGATTCCGTTATACTCAGACAATCACTGTTCACATCTTAGCTCGGCCATCATGTAACGAATACACGAAAATACTACAGTGATAAACTTATTGAAGATATCAGAGACACGGGTAAGGGTTCAATCTTACCGGATAGGTATGGCAATCCGCTCAGCATCCGAAACACAGAGAACTAAATCGTTCAATTACACCGCACTAAAGACCCATTAAACAACTCAAGATCCCTTACTGTAGCTTAACCCTTACCGTATGATGACAGATTTCAACACTGAAGACAGCACTATACTTTGTAGTGTTAGCGCACTATTACAATTCTACAGACCTCACCCAACAACTTGGCAGAACATTCCAAGAACTAGTACTAAACCAATACGCGCTCTTAACACACGATTGCAACAAGGATTTGCAGATGATTCACTTCAGACAATAGTTCGATGAGTTACTGTATGATGAATAACACTCACAACCACAACAAAGATCAAGAGATAACAGACACAGACAACGGATACAGACAAGGAGATAACGGATTACCTAGAAAAACTCAGAAGTTTTACAAACAAAGTTACAATAACATTCAGACAATCACCCAGATGAACAGTCTGGTGATTGCACGACTCGTCGTCTTACTGGTTAACAACGGTACAGATGTCGACAGCAGACAAGAAAAGAGGCGACAGACAAACAAAGGACGAACCAAAACTCAAAATACAAAAGAGTATGCAAAACAAACACTACAGACACGATACTGTATGATGAATAACACTCACAACCACAACAAAGATCAAGAGATAACAGACACAGACAACGGATACAGACAAGGAGATAACGGATTACTCAGAAAAACTCAGAAGTTTTACAAACAAAGTTACAATAACATTCAGACAATCACCCAGATGAACAGTTGGTGATTCCACGACTCGTCGTCTTACTAGTTAACAACGGTACAGATGTCGACAGCAGACGAGAAAAGAGGCGACAGACAAACAAAGGACGAACCAAAACTCAGAATACAAAAGAGTATGCAAAACAGACACTACAGACACGATCCGCTCAGTCACCCAGACAGACAGTCTGGTGATCCGTCACGACCCCGTCTCTGCGCGTCTTCTTGATTTATATAACTTTTTACAAACTGTTTGTAACTACTTTTTTCACTCGTGCGAACAAGATTCGGTTACATCTTCCCAATCCGGCGGCCGCTAACACTCTGGCACGCACGGTGGACTCGAACCCGCAGGTTATACAAAATTATTGCTCGTCTACTATTCCTTCTAAGTACATATTTCTAGCTAATCTAAAGGTGCGTGCGATCTTTTTCTTTAGAGTTTCTAACATCTGTTTAAGGGTTTCCAGCTCTACTAGCTGTGCATCTACTCTAACAGAACTTAATGCTATCGCTTCGGTTAGCAAAATCTCTGTCTGGGTTTGCAGAAAGGCTTCCTGCAGGTAGAACTCATTGGACAGGGCTGCATCTCTTGAAACCTTCATTTCTGCAACTTGCTTCTGCATATTGATTACCCGTTCTTTCTGATTGCTTAATTGATTTTCTCTTCTCTCAATTTCTTGGTTTTGATATTGTATCGTTGTGGAGTAGGCATCTCTTTCTCGCGGAAGCTGTGCAATTTCTTTTTGTGCTTGAGCTTCTTTTGCCAAATAGTGTTTCAGCATTCTGTTGACATGTGTTAGAGCCTCGTTTGTTCTATGGAGTTCTTCTTCTGTCAATTTAGTGGTTTGTTGTTCATTTTCTGCGGTTGTGGACTCAACTGCCTTAATTAACCTTTCGAGTGCTTCTTTAGCCACTTGTTCTTCATCTGCTTGTTGTTCCTGCTCAGTTTGTTGTTGGGATGCTTCTTCGGTAGAGCTTGTTTTTGTTTCAGTCTGCTCCTCCTGTTCTTGTTGCTCAGATGGTGATGATTGCGCAGAGGAATCATGCTGCATTGATGTGGCGGTGTCGTGAAAGGTGTCTTCTTCTTGCTTTTCTTCTTCTTTATCATCTCCGGCTGAATTCTGTGCTTCACTCTCAGACGAGCTGATTCTGATTCTTTTTCGACGGAAGAGCTGGTTGAGTTCCTCTTCATCTTCTTCTTCATCGTCCCACAGTTGTACTGATTCTTCATGTCGCAGAACAGGCCCCCGGGGTGGTGGTTGGGCTGCAAGGATTGCCGGAAAGAGGAATGACAGGATGTGTGGCAATCTAGATCTAGGCGTGCTTCCCTTGTTTACTTCTTTGATTATTGCTATGCACTCTTTGTGGATACGGTGGAAGAAGTATGATGCGAAGTTGATTGGCTCACGGTCAGCTAAGTCTATGGCAGAGTAAAATGGCTGGGATATGCCGTAAGTGCACTTCTGTAGGTTTAGGATTGCTACTAAGAATTGGAGGGCGGATCTTTCTGGTTCCAGTCGACATAGGATGGCGTATTCATTGGATGAATATCTGGGGAACAACTCTATCATTCTGGCAACTAGTAGACTCAGGCCATTTTCGCGACCTTGCAATGGGAGTTGAAACGACTCAGCGAAGGTTTGGAAGGTGATTACTATTCGGGAGGATAAAGATGTGAAAGCCCAACTTCGCTCGTTGGCGGGTGCTTGAGTGATGGCGGAGATGATCTGGGCAAAGAAGGGGTGGGACTCTACTGAATGCCAAGGCAGTTCAGCAAAGTTGTTGCATGTGAATTGCTTGGCCGATGAATGACTTCGTAGTCAAATTCTTGTAAAAGTAAAACCCATCATGCTAATCGACCTCCTAGATGCTATTGCCGAACCAGATAAACAAGTGCAGCATGATCTACATGAAAAGTAAATTTACGGCCCAGCAAATAATGTCTGAATTTCTTGACAGAATATACTAGACCTAGACATTCTCTTTCTGTTACAGAGTAATTCTTTTCGGTAGGAGCTAATCTTTGACTTGCATAGTACACTGGTCTGAACCACTTATCAGTTTGTTGCATTAAAACGCTTCCTATTGCTATATCTGAAGCATCAACAAATACATGAAATGGGCGATCCCAGTCAAGAGGCTGTAAGATGGGAACCTGTGTTAATAAACACTTTAAGCGATCAAATGCTATTTGACATTCCTGCGTCCACTCAAACTGTCGAGGAGTCTTGGTGATTAATCTGTTCAGTGGTATTGCTAAGTGAGCAAGCCATCGTAAGTGTCGTCCATGCCATATTACTTGGCCCATGAAACGCATTACTTCCTTCGGTGTAGTGGGCACTGGGGCTTCTAACACAGCTGAAATTTTATCTGGATCCACCTGTATGCTCTGTGCAGATACAATATGACCGAGTAACTTGCCACATGAAACCGCAAACACAGATTTTTTTGGGTTCAAACAGAGTCTGTATTCTCTGCACTTTTCAAAGCAGCACCGTAAATGGAACAGGTGTGCTATCATCTTACCGAAAATTGAAAAATCATCAAGATATACTTGCATAAAAGAGGTAAGGTAAGGAGAAAATATTTCCTGCATGCACCTTTGGAACGTACTTGGGGCATTTCTCAATCCAAACCACATGACAGTACATGCGAACACGCCCCAGTTGGTTATGGAGGCGGTCTTCGGTATATCCTGTTCAGCCATTCTAACTTGATTATACCCACTGTACCCATCTAAAAATGAATACATTTCATGTCCTGCTACTCTATCAAGCATTGTGTCAAGAAAAGGGAGTGGAAATGGATCAGGCACTATCGTTGCGTTCAGTTTCCGATAATCTACACATATTCGTAATTGCTTATTCTTTTTAGGGACAATAACAATTGGAGAGATCCATTCAGCATGCTCTACTGGTACAATGAATCCGACTTTGAGTAGCCTATCAAGTTCTGCCTTTACCTGTGTTACATAGTTCGGGTTCATCCGGTAGCTGGGTTGCTTAAGTGGTTTTGCTTTCGGCTTCAGCATGACCCTGTGTTGATAGATGCGCGGGTCCAAACCCTTCATATCTTTGTAATCCCATGCAAATACATCAAAAAATTCTCGAAGTAGTTGGATTAGATCTGCTTGAAATACTTCTGGTAAGTTCTGCTTTATCCTAACAGGTCGTGGATTTTCTTCATCACCTAAATTGTAAGTGGTCAGTTGATCTTCTGGAACATAGAATTGTCGAGGCTTCTCTGTATTCTCAGCTGGGTTAAACAGTTGTTCTAAATCAGCGTTGATTTTATGATTTTTATACCATACCGTAATCAAAGGGACTGAATGATCGACCGTAGAATCAGGTTCCGATTGCACTGTTGCTGTCGCTGGAATGCAAGAAGGCACAGGACTGAACTGTTGTTGGAATTGCTGTCGAACTCCCGGTACTAGTGCAAGTAATTGGCCCAGAGAAAGTGTGATGGATGCTTTAGATAAAATCTCTCAGGCCTTTTGTGATTGGATTGTTTCCACAGATTTCGAAGATGATGCGCTTACTGAAGATGATGTGCCTGCCACTGGATTGGAATCCTGTTGTTGTGTTCTTTCCTCGGTTACCGGAGTGTGGGTCACCGGAATAGGCTCTGGGAAGACTGGAGGTTTGGCGGTGGTCCATTGACTAGCTTTATCATACATCCTTTGTTGTTCACGTATGCCTGGTTCAAATATTTTTGCTGCTTGTTGTAATTGTTTACCGAAGCGGGTCTGAATTACTGCAGCGTGCGTTTCCACTGGTGTGATTTGTACCATATTAGCCATTGGATTTTGACACTCTTTCTTCCTCTGATCATACTCAGCTGCATCCTTACAAAATCTTCTAATGTGACCAAATTCACCACAGAAATGGCAGCACGGTGGTGGCAAATTGGGATTTTTCGGTGGCGGTCCGGTCTGCCAGCGGTTTGCATTATAGTTATTATTTCTCTGTCCTCTGTAATTTCGATATCCTTGTTGCTGGTTGTTTCTCATTTGCGGAGGAACATAGTGATTGGCTGGCTGCCCTGGTTCCTGTATAATTGCATTGACAATTGTTGTTCCCTGCACTTTGGTGTTATATGCGTAGTTTTCGGTGGTGTGTCCGGTAGTGTTACAGATAGCACAAAACAACTGATTAAGTGCACAAGTGGCACTAGTATGGCCTGAATTCTTGCAGGTAGTGCAGTACATCTGTCTGGTCGGGTCTTCCATGGTATTTCTATTTGCTTTTAGCCACTCCAGATCTTCTGTAAATCCTCCAACCTTGTTTTCCAGCTGCAGAGCCATTGCAATCACTGCATCTAGCGTCATAGCTCCTACACAGCGTATGATCATAATCTGTTTAAGTTGCGGGGTCAATCCATTGATAAACCACTAAGTAATAACGTCATCCGGTAGGTGGGCATGTGCTGGTGGTAACTGCCTCAAATGAGTCTTGAATAGAGTGGCGTACTCCTGTACTGTTTGATTTATCTTCTGTCTATTGTTTTGCAGGTAGTCGAAAATTTTGGCTGGATTCTTCTTTAGCCAGAATCTCTGCAAAAAGGCATCTCTTACTGCTTCATAGGTGCCGAAATGGTTAATATCATATTCTGTAAGCCATCTAGCTGCTTCGTTGACCAATGCTGATTGGAAAACAATAGCCTTATACGCCGGATCAGGTGGATGGTTGAGTACTGCATAGCTAATCTCAAATGTGCGTACATGAGCATCCGGGTCATCTCCTGGGAATCCACCGAATTTGGTGTACGTTACTCCTATCGGAGTCGGCCTGGGTAGACATAGTTGTTGTTGTTGTTCGTTCATCGTGCTGATGGTTGTATGGTGACTATCTCCTGTATCGCGGGGCTGAATATCTGAACTATCGGAAATCTGTATCATCGGACTGTGCACTTTTCGGTTCGATAATCTTGTTCAGTATGCTTCGAATCTTGGTTTCGAACAAGTTTCCTTCCTTCTTGACGTCCAATGTAGGAAGGCTTACTCCCAATAGCGGTGACTGGGCTGAAGATTCCCCAAGAAATGGTAAACCGTCGCCGGAAAACTGTGACCTTGTTACCGAAATATCATCGGAATGTGTGGAGTTTTCGCCAAAACAAGGTGCTTTTTTGCCTTCTCTAATTTCCTTGGCTAAAGTGTTTCTAGTCGTAAACAAATTTGAATCTTTATCCAATGCTGTTAAACTAGCTTCAGGCTGCATTCTGGTAGCTTCTAGAGTTACTATATCTTCGACAGACTGTGCCGAAATAGTACCGGAATTTACCAGAGGCGTAACACGTTCCACCGGAATATGACCGGAATCACTACTAACGTTTTTTACTTTCTTGACAACTGGGTTAGACCTAGTTGTACTTCTACCTCCCGGAGTCGTTTTAGCACATTAAGTACCCCAGGCTGGCGGTTCTTTGGATACGTTTCACCGGATTGAGTAACCGGCATGTATCATCTTTTGTACTAATCGCGTACTATTACTGTTGAAAAAATTTTACAGTCACATTTCCACAATAGGTTTACAACAATTTGATCTGTTGCCACCTTCCCACAGATAAGTGGCGATCCTGATAACACTTTCGACAGATAAACGGCAATCTTGATGCCACCTTCCCACAGATAAATGGCAATCTTGATAACACTTTCGTCAGGTAAATGGCAATCTTGATGCCACCTTCCCACAGACGGCGCCAGTGTTAAACGCTGCTTAAACGCAAGTCTAACTGTCAGAAACGCATTTAAGCACCTAAGTGGGTTCTTGGGAGTGGTAGGGGTCTATTAGACAGAGGCCCTTTACTTAGTTCCAAAATACAACCACTTCACATACAGAGAGATACTGAAACTCTAGCAAGATTCCGTTATACTCAGACAATCACTGTTCACGTCTTAGCTCGGCCATCATGTAACGAATACACGAAAATACTACAGTGATAAACTTATTGAAGATATCAGAGACAAGGGTAAGGGTTCAATCTTACCGGATAGGTACCGCAATCCGCTCAACGTCCGAAACACAGAGAACTAAATCGTTCAATTACACCGCACTAAAGACCCATTAAACAACTCAAGATCCCTTACTGTAGCTTAACCCTTACCGTATGATGACAGATTTCAACACTGAAGACAGCACTATACTTTGTAGTGTTAGC
>MU261170.1:87500-115000 GCA_020310875.1 Ceratopteris richardii | reverse complement strand
ATACATTACCTTTCATGCTCCTTGATTCTATTCTTCATATGCTCTTAACTTCTCCGTAGTTTGATTCCTCTCTGGTAATTGTAGAGCATTTTCATGAGTCTCCTTTGATGTAATTCTTGTAGCCTTTTCCCATCAGAAAATTTTTCATTTTGAATATCCAAACATGAAAGTCATTTTTCTCCAACTTGTCACTCATAAGCTAACTTGTTCCATCAACATTTTCCATTTTTGAAACAATTCACAATACTGCAAAAACACTAGAAATAGTACCTTTGCTTGAACATTGTCACACTATGACATGATAATTTGATCTTAGAAAAACATAGTTTTTGTGTATCAACAGTACACAGAATCACTTGAAATTGGGGATTTTGAGTGTTTTCCAACAAGATGCAAGTTATAATTTTGCAAATTGACCTATCCACCTTATAGGCCCGAAATGGAGGTGGAGATGGCTTTGAAACAAGGGCATGCAAACCTAGAGCCTAAGAGAGAAGAAAAATGGGAGAGAAAAATGTGTTTTTTAGATTTGACAAGCGAGATAAGGAAGAGAGATCACTCACACACTCTCACACTCAAGAGGAGCACACAAAGATTAAGGTAAGGAAGAATAAGATTCTTCTTCTTCTTCTTCTTCTATTACATAAAAGATAATATACAAGAATGACCTAGTACAACAATACACTCGAGGAATCCTCTAGATGCATATTCCCAAAAGATTGTAACAATATCATTGTGTAATACTAGGAATTTAAAGACTTCTAGAGAAAGTGTCAGTTTCATGTGTGGAAGGACCAAACTTAAGGCACTTGTACATAAGTCATTTTGTGACTCATTTGTAAAGAATTTTTGTGATAATTTGAGTGCCCATTTATGAAATTCAAGTTTTCTTCTTCTTGCTTGTGTATCTTCTTCTTTCTGAGCTTCTATATGTGTTGGAGGTGTGGAATATATGCTTGGAAGTGTTTTCTAACCATTCCCCATCCTTTTTCATTGGTGTTCTGCATGTGAAAAGCATAGGGAGCCTTTAGGTGCAGGTAGGTGATTCCTGACACTTAGTTTTTTAGGTGTAACTTGAAGCAGAGTAGTTTGATAGATATTTCATTCGATGCATCTCATCGAGAGATCCAAAATAAATCTGCTATGAACCATATTTGGGTATCAAAACTAGGAGATACATTGTATTAAGTATTGCAACACATATCCATGTGTAGAAGGTGTGTTGTGAGGTGGATACCAAGTTGTACATGCATTTCTTGACCATTTTGCACATCGACCATCATTAAAGCACATGTTTCCATGAACTTGACTAGGTTGTACTCTCATATTGTAATTTATTTTGTGTATTAGACTACCATTATTTGCACTTGTTGGACATGTGAGGACTAGCTAATCTCACTTTTCATGATTACATAGGACCTTTTGAGTCTGACGCATGCATATACATATACACATACACATACACATACACATACACATACACATACACATACACATACACATACACATACACATACACATACACATACACATACACATACACATACACATACACATACACATACACATACACATACACATACACATACACGTACACGTACACATACACATACACATACACATACACGTACACGTACACGTACACATACACGTACACATACACATACACATACACATACACATACACATACACATACACATACACATACACATACACATACACATACAAATACACATACACATACACATAACATACACATACACATACACATACACATACACATACACATACACATACACATAAACATACATGTACACATACACGTACACATACACATACACGTACACATACACATACACATACACGTACACATACACATACACATACACATACACATACACATACACATACACATACACATACACATACACATACACATACACATACACATACACATACACATACACATACACATACACATACACATACACATACACATACACATACACATACACGTACACATACACATACACATATGCATATGCATAGGCATACACATATGCATATACATAGGCATATGCATATGCATACACATATGCATATGCATACACACGCATACGCGTACGCATACGCGTACGCATACGCATACGCATACACATATGCATATGCATACGTGTACGTATACGCGTACGCATACGCGTACGCATACGCGTACGCATATGAATATGCATACACATACCCGTTCACATATGCATACACATATCCATTCACATACACATACGCATACACATACACATACACATACACATACACATACACATACACATACACATACACATACACGTACACATGCACATACACATACACATACACACACATACACATACATATACTTATGCATATACATATACATACACAGATACATATACATGCACTCACACACACGATTGCATTAGTATATTTATTTATTTATTTATTTATTTATTCATTTATTTATATATATTTGTATAAGTTATAGGTGGCAATACGATTGCCACAATAAAGAAATCCAAAGCCATTTTGGTAGATTTGCACTCACAAACAATAATACAAGAGCATCGATAGTATCAACCCTTTGCGAACCTAACCCTCAACATTATCCTTATTTTGAAAGTTGATATTGATGTCATCAACTTACTGAGAAATATGATTATTTATTTACTTCATGTGAACCTAATACTATTGATGTTCTTAAGATAAATCAAATGAAACATAACAGTGTATAAGAGGACAAATCATGAATGTAAATTGAGGCAAAATTTGAGCGTTTATACTATCATCATTCAACAACATTAGTGTCGGTGTTGTTTGAGTATATGAACGCCTATGTTCTCATTAAGAAACATTATTTCCATAACGTCATAGAAAAAAGGAGAGAGTATTTTGTTTTTACGTTCTATGCTATAAGTGTGTATGTCTGTGTGTATACGTATGTGTTTTATATTACATAAAATTTAAATAAACTATAATTTATATTATGCATATACACACACACACACACACACACACATATATATATATATATATATATATATATATATATATATATATATATATATATATATATATATATATAGATACATACATATATACATACATACATACATACATATATATATATATATATATATATATATATATATATATATATATATATATATATATATATATATATATATATATATATATATATATATATATACATATACATATATATATACACACATATATATATATATATGTAATTTGTACACACACCCACACATATTTGTGTCTGTATGTAATTTGGAGCTAAGTACTTCGTCTTCCATGTGGGTATACATACCAACAATGGAATCGGAGAATGGAAACATCGGACTTCTTTGAAAATAACTGTATATATCATATCGATAGTGCTTTTGATTACTGGAATATGATTCTTTCAGTATGGAAAAGTAATCCTAGAGAATACTATGGTGCAATAATCAATTTTTCAAATAGAATGAATATGAAGACATGTGATATATAATGCAAGTGATTGATCAGGCCACTCAATTTATCTATCCCTTCTTACTTCGTATACATTTAACTTTTTGCAAAAATACTATTATCACCTTTTTGCAACAATACTATTATTACTTTTGAGAGTTCTGAAACACCGTTGGATTTTAGGATCGTAATGGTCCTCAAGATTATTTTCACTATTATTGAGAATGTTTATTGTCAATCTCTTTTGTACGGAACGTCGCATAGTGCTGTAGACAATGAGGGAAACCGTGGGATTTTTCTTGCCCTCAAGTTTGTGCCAAAATATCGATGCGACTTTGAATAGAAAAACAATTCTTGTGTGATTGCAAAGCGGAAAGTATTGGTGAATGATAGTTTTTGTCATATGCTATGAGAGAGCTCATTGATAGAAGAAAGTTTGTGTGGAGAAATTTGGAATGATTCAAGACAAAAGCATCTATGCATTCTGTGAAACTTTTCATAAAGAACTTATATGTATCTTTTTGAGATAAAGAAACTAAAAATTATGATATGAAGTTAAAACATTCCCGACGTTTTGTATGAAAATGTGGAATAATCATTTCTTTGAGTTAAAAAAAAACTATGAAATATATGCAAAGATAATAGAAGGTAAGTTGAAACTTTTTTACCACTTATCCTGTAAATGAAAAATACGCGAAAACATTAAGTGATATGTATATAGAAAATATGATCGTTGACTATATTTGTAGCTTTGGATGTTCATAATGGACAAGCTCAAAATTTCCATATGCAAGGCATCGAATGGCGCGCCCAAAAATAAAATTCTGTGCAACAAAACTTGAAATAATCAAAGAAACTAGTCGATCTTGCAACTTTACCTCCGCTGAAAATCTCCATGTTTTAAGTTAAAGTTCACATCTAAAAAGGAAAGGCTTCCAAAAAGAGACTATACATTCTGATGTCACACAGGTAGCTTGACAAGTTTGTGAGAGCTGCTGACAACAAAATCCTTTTCAATAGTATACAAAGATGAATAATTTAGATGTTGCCAGATTCGGCAAATGTCTAAAAAACTTAGCTCCTCGTCAAGAAATTGATAATGCAGATATTGCCAGATTCGGCGAATATCTAAAAAATTTAGCTCTCCTCTTGCAAGCGTAAAATTTAAAAATGCCTCTAAAAAAGTAAGCACAAAGGAATCGAAGCCTCTATTGTGATATAGTAATCATAGCAAAAGATAAGTTATACAATTGTACGCGGAATGCAAGAATAAGCTAAAAAGATGTGAATACGTTGCTGAGCGACGCAATGCAGCTAGATCCAGTAGCCATGCACGTACTATAATAATGATCAAAAAAGTAATAGCCGATCCAGTACTAGAAGAAGAGAAAGGATAAGCGATTGTACAAAGTCAATCGAAAGTACAATATAGAAGAAGGATGATTATAGAAAGAGCAAATGATTTGGAAAACATAGAGCTTTTTGGTTCTCGAGTTGACTATAGTAGGTCCATAGTCATCGACTTCAGAACTGGCGAGTTCTGTTGCGATGGCGATAACAGTCGGAAACGAACTCTAAGTATTTTCGCCATTTTTATAGGAAGTTCGATCATTGATATCTACTCTTCGAGACAGCTGAATGAATTGGAGAGTACAATGTGGGCATGGCATCCATGGGACCCCCAAATCCCACAAAGCAAGGGTTGAGCACAAAGCTCGAAGGTCCATTGAGGTAGAAACGTAGGAGGCCAAACAAACTTCTGGTAGAAACTTAGAAGAGACACTCCTAGCCCCAAACAAAGTAGAATTCCCGCCCCCAACCAGCTTGAGAAGCGAAGGGCCCAACTGGCTGAGCGAACACACGGAGACTGTTTTTGCCATTTTTCCATTTGAAATCAGTGTCTTAATTAGGACCGATAAGATGATCATCCATAATAAATCTTAATTATAAAACAATGAACTAATTATGAGGCATTGATACGTGTTGAACACATAATTATTTGTTTCATTTGGATGTGTGTGCACAGTGCATCAGAGTAGATTCAATGGCAATGGAGAGTTACTGTTAAACACGAGCGGCGCATTCTTGCATGGTGCCACGATTATCATCGCCCACAATGGCGTTCTGATTTCGATGAGGATGAAATTCTGGTTTAATACAAGATTTATAAATCCCTTGGCAATTTCGCAATCAGCATCAGTATTGTTTTTCAAAAGATTGAAGATGGCCATGTTTGCTATGATCGATTGTTATTTTAATTCTTTTGGCAATGTTGTTTGTATGATAGTATGCCGCGCATAAAGATCAGGCATCTCTCTCTCTCTCTCTCTCTCTCTCTCTCTCTCGCGCGCGCGCTCTCACAAATTAGTAAAGGCACGATGTTTCCACCATCGGTGGACTTCTTTAACGTTTTAATCATCTTTCTACGTAAGCCAGGATTAAGATAATGAAGCTTTTGCTCGTCTTTAGCACCATGAACCATGGCATATGCTTGGGTCGCTCAACGCGTATTGGGAACTGCGCACAACATTCATTGGTTGCTGCGCGCGAGGGGCTGCTCGAGTTTTGCACAACTCCTCGTTTTACACCTCAAAAGGAGAAAACAGTCCTAGAAATTGGCCCCAATGGTTGCGATGATTAGGAACACGGCAATTCAAACAGATCACCACCCCTCAGCGACGAGAGGGAAAATCAATCACCAAGAAGATAAACGCTTCTGTATACATCTTTACCAGGCGAGATGCTTCTCAGAGAGAGAGAGAGAGAGAGTAGAGTGATGAACTTGGGTGATGCTGTCGCACAGTATGTAGCAATGTAGCATCCGCTAGCGTGATGCGAAGTCGCCGTTGATCACATGCATTAGCAGTACACGTGATGGGCTCACCACGATGATCCCCAGCCGTTGGATCTGCAATGACCAGAGTGACTGAAAAGGACTGGGGAATTATTATAACATTTTTATTTAAATTAATAAATACTGCTGAATCTTGACTTTAACTTAGCGCTCTTCCGCATGAAAAAAGCTTGAAACTGGAGCGTTCTAATTGCCGCCCCACTTAGATCCCCATTCTCCCACTGAATTGAAGTGAACGTGCTCTCTCTCTCTCTCTCTCTCTCTCTCTCTCTCTCAAAACAGATGGTATCCTTGAAGTCAGAGCCTGTCACGGACATCGTCATCATCGACCACCTCTCTCGAATTCTTTCTTTACAGTATACCTTGACGATTTCTTCTTCCTGTTTGGAAATCTCTCTCTCTCTCTCTCTCTCTCTCTCTCTCTCTCTTCCGCCCTCTTTGCTCACCAAAGATTGTCCTTCTCTTCTTTCTACTTCCTTTCGCTCCCCTGTTATTCTACTGTTGGATGAACTTCCATATATTCTTGTTTGAGGGGGTTTGTTAATCTGCACAAACGATTCCGCTTCTTTGTCTTTGTAAGACCTAATTCAACGATCCTCCTCCGTCTCCAAACCATCTTTTCCTAATATACTTTCTCAGGCTTGGCCCCCTTGGGACGTTGATCTACCTTCCTCACTCTAGTTTATTGGCACCCTTATTATTTCGAGTACTTCCGAAAATCAGTTGCTCGATTCTGAATTCGACTCAGTCTACTGGATCGCTTCATTGTATCTTGCTTCCTGCTTCGTAGATCCCAGCAACACGATTCAGCTAATTTTAGATGTATGGCGAGGTAGCTTATCTCCACTCTTCTTACCTGTTTAAGCGGTCTGTAGGCTCCTCATGATAGAACGGCATATATACAGTAGATCTAGATAGATAATCATATAATCGTACGCATCACATGTAGATGGAACAGTGAAGTTCACCATAGCGAGATCAGAGTGGACAATTAGGGTGCATAACAATTGAAGCTAGTGGGGTGAGTACAGATCAAATAGCTAGCAAAGGGATGTGGTGATGGCCAGCGGTTTACTAGGGCACGCCTTGCAGCTCCCATCACAGCCAAATGCGCTACAAACGCATCACCATCTGCACATGACAACCACGCAATCGGAAGAGGACAATAGCGGAAACACAAGCGGAGGCGGCAACGACAACCTTAGTCAGGCCAATATGACGGTCGCGCCTGGGGTGGGTGAGCTAGCGCTCACAACCGAGGTGGCAAGAAGACCTCGAGGACGGCCACCAGGATCGAAAAACAAGCCGAAGCCTCCCATTATCATCACACGCGACAGTCCGAACGCCCTCCGTTCGCATGTGTTGGAGATTGGCAACGGCTGCGACGTCGGAGAAAGCGTGGCGACATTTGCACGTCGGCGGCAACGGGGCGTCTGTATTCTAAGCGGCACCGGAACCGTTACAAATGTCACGCTGAGGCAGCCAGCGGCGCCAGGAGCTACCGTAACGCTACATGGGCGTTTCGAGATTCTATCTCTGTCCGGCTCATTTCTTCCGCCTCCTGCGCCGCCTGGCGCAACCACTCTTACCATCTATTTGGCAGGAGGACAGGGACAGGTTGTTGGCGGTAGCGTGGTCGGTGCGCTTCTGGCCTCCGGTCCGGTGATATTGATGGCAGCCTCTTTCCTCAACGCTTCCTACGATCGTCTTCCATTGCCACAAGAAGAGGTGGAAGAAGAGCACCCAGCTGCTGCGGCGGCTGCTGCAGTACAGCAGCACCATCACCACCACCACCATCACCAACAGCAGCAACATTTTGCAGGTGGAAGCGGAGGATTGGCCAGCGGTTCACAGCTCCAGTGTAACAACAATAGCAATAGCCAGCTGACGGAAGTCTCCAGCAGCAACCAGAATGCGGGCATTGCCGCCCAACTGTACAATGTGCCACCAAATCTTCTACCGAATCACCAGGTACCGGATGGTTACGGTTGGGCATCCGCTAGTGGCACTGCCAGACCTTCAAATTATTGACAGCTTGATTGAACATCGTGTAGGAATAATGGTGAAACAATTGTATCTCTGATTTTTCTTTTCCGTTCCAATGTCGTTTTTAATCAAGTTTCAGCAGATAGCCCAGCAGAACTTATTTTATGTTGCAAAGAAGGAAGTTGTAATGGATTGACAGAACATTCTAACATTGTAGAACTCTTCATGATCATAGAGAAAGATAGTAATTCTCTCGATTTCGAGATTGTGCATGGTTAAAGCGTGGTGATTATGTCGCAAATGCGAACCTTGGTTGCCATTTTCTCAAGTGTTGTTCTGTTTTCTTTCTGAATACATGGTTTTCTACTATGTTAGCTTATATGGACGCAATTTAGCTATCTAATCTTCTCCTGAGTGAAGAGACGAATACATGTTCTTAGATGTCATAGACAAGGGCAGCTTACATAGTCTCACTGACATTGAGACCCCTAAAGCTCAATCGGCCTCAAGGTCATAAGTTATAACAAGCCAGTAATTCCCATGCAGGGCGATCTATGCCACAAAAGACTCAATGTGCCAAAATATTTGAACGTGTTTGATACTGTCCGGGAAAAGCTACAATCAACTCAATTCAATGCTTGATGAAAAGCACCGGATCTAGTATCATGAACTTGGAACATGCGCAGCTCAATGGTCATGAAAGATCTCGAAATCAGTGAAAGTTCTCGGTATTATCCTCACCAAGACCAGCACTGTTGGAACACAAATGATCGGGAGCCGTTCTGCATGTCTCTTACGTAGAAATTCATGGTAGGTCACAACATTGCATGTGCCATCGTCGTAACCTTTACCATTTATGGCGAATGCTACCAATTGAAGGGCTAGTATTATTATTTCAAATCGCTTCGGAACGTTTTTATTGTATGCTTGCTTGAGGTCAAGGGTTCAACCCTGCAACGCATAATAACAAACACCATACGCTGTTTGCATACTCACATATGGACTTAAGAATATGCGTGTATGCATGTATGAATGAATCAGTGTGTGTATTTATGTACGCATGTATGTATGTATATCCGTATGTGTGCATGCATGGATGTACGTATCATTTTTATATGTATGTATGTTCGTATTTATGCATATATGCAAGTACGTATGTATGTAGATATATACATACATATGTTTATATTTAGGTTTGTATGTTTGTATGCATGCCTCAATGTATGAATGCATATATATATATATATATATATATATATATATATATATATATATATATATATATATATATATATATATATATGTGTGTATCTATTTTTCTACCTCTTTATTTATCTATCTGCCTATCTATCTATGTACACACACACGTGTATATATATATATATATATATATATATATATATATATATATATATATATATATATATATATATATATATATATATATATATATATATATACATATATATATATATATATATATATATGTATGTAAGTATGCACGTACGGATGTGTGTATATTGTCTCTACATACATGCATACATACCAAATTATATATGTACGTACCTAAATACATGTGTATTTATGTATGTATCTATTCATTCATGTATGTATGTAGGTATATATGTAACTATGTATGTGTCTATGTATAGATGCATAAATTAGCCCAAGTCAATATTTTCTTAGTGTATGAAAAGCTATCAAAATAGATTTGCTATGAATGATAAAGCATTTTATCATATCAAGATTTCTTGATACATCATTAACATTTGAATTCAAACAGTGTCGATTAAAAGAAACCTAAATTCTTTCTTGTGACCATATTCAAGGCATCGATGGCTTATTCCTCATTTTGCGACTTTTGGTTAAAAGAACCTTTATAATATACTTTGCCTCTTTTCCTATATAAATTATATCTTCATATGCACATACACATGCATGCATCTATGTACCTCCCATGCAGGTGTGTACATATGCATGTATGCATATATGAATGTATGTATGTGTGTGTGTTTATGTATGTAAGTATGTATATATGTATATATGTATGTATGTGTGTACGTATGTATGTGTGTATGTATATGTGTATGTATGTGTGTATGCATCTATGTATGTATGTATGTATGTATGTATGTATGTACGTACGTACGTATGTATGTATGTATGTATGTATGTATGTATGCATGTATGTATGTATGTATGCATGCATGCATCTATGTATGTATGTATGTATGTATGTATGTATGTATGTATGTATGTATGCAGGCATGCATATATGTATGCATGTACATATGTATGTATGTATGTATGTATGTATGTATGTATGTATGCATTTATGTATGTATTTTTGTATGCATATATCTATTTATGTATGTATGTATATATGTATGTATGCATGTATGTATGTATATATGTATGTATTTTTGTATGCATATATCTATGTATGTATGTATGTATATATGTATGTATGCGTTCATGTATGTACATACATATGTATGTATGTATACATGTTTGTATGTATGTATGTATGTATGCATGCATGCATGTATGTATGTATGTATGCATGCATGTATGCATGTATGTATGTATGTATGTATTTATGCATGTATGCATGTATGTGTATATGCATGTATGTATTTATTTATGTATGTATGTATGTATGTATGTATGTATGTATGCATGTATGCATGTATGTATGTAGTTATGCATGTATGTATGTAGTTATGCATTTATGTATGTATGTATGTATGTATGTATGTATGTATGTATGTATGTATGTATGCATGCATGTATGTATGTATCTATGTGTGTATGTTTCTATGTGTGCATGTATGTATGTATATATTTGTATGTATGCATGTATCTATGTATGTATGTATGTATGTATGTATGTATGTATGTATGTATGTATGTATGTATGTATGTATGTATGTATGCATGCCTACAAGTATGCATGTATGAATGTATGCATGTATGTAGGTGTGTTTGTATGTCTGAACACACATACTCACACACACCTATGTATATGTGTGTGTGTCTACCAAAAGGATCACTGCATTGAAGCAATCTAGAATTTGAATTAATCAGCTTTGAGACTTCAATTGATGGTTGACGCTCACTCAAAGTAAACTATAACCCTTACACAGCTTAATGCCTTCAGTCCTTGATCGGATAAAACCATCAAGCTTCATTGGCAATAGGATCACATTAATAAAAAATAATTTTTTTTGTTAATAAGTGCATAACTCAGCACCATCAAACAAAGAAGAATAGACACACGCCATTAGATTTTGAAGCAATGGCTATTGAACAAATGATATTATAGAATAGCACATTAGAATCAAGTACAAATCACATTCACTAAATGATCTCAACTACAACATGTACGAAGTGATGTATATGGTCTTAGCATACACAAAGATTTTGATATAGCTCACCTCATCTAAGTGTATGCAAAGACAAGGTAGAATTTACTAAGGTTAATGCAAAGAAGCATGAAAATGGGAGTGATCATCAACTATAATGGTGACAAAAACTAATGGTATCCCTTAAACCACTTGCTTTTTGCCAACAAGTACTTCTTATATAGGTGGCATGGATGCACCCTATCACTGTCATACTCAAGGCAATACTTAAAGTGCTTTGTCATAGTATATATCATTTTCCTCCCCTCTACAATATTGAATCTCTTCTAGTATTGTTATGTGCTAGCAAGATGCACTTATCTATATTGTGGGGTTTCCTTAACTTGCCTTTGTACATGGCAGACTAGTTATCTCATAGGTCAATTCAATCTATATAGTCAAACAAGTATGATTGGTGGTAAAAGAGCAATTAGAAAGGTATCAAAATATCAAAACTCAATAATACTTGCTAAAGACATACTTTAAAAGCTAGATATGGTAGCCACATAATACATGGCATGCTTGGTGGGTTGAGTCGAGCATCTATTCTTCTTCCATGGGGCATCTGTTAAGCCATCTATTATTTTGCCCTTGAATCTTGCTATATACTCATCATATATAGGTTTGAGCTTTCTATGCACCCTTTTTAGAACTCTATGCATTGTAGGTACGTCTAAGAGAGCGCATTTCTAGGAAGTAGAAGCCAAATGCATGATGTAATATTGAACTACCTTTTCTTTAGCCTCTACAAATGTCTCTTGCAATTCAATTTCTATAATGAGATTTTTTTTTGTAGCTTTATTCAACAAAAACTTTTAGGAACTTCATTGTTGTGTCCTTTTGCTCGGCATCTTCAGTCATTTCTTGGATATGCTTTCTAAACATAGTGACATCAGGATGAATGTGAGCGAGCCTTATATCCCTTTCTTTAATTGTGTTCTACAAATTTATGATTTTCTATTCTTTCACGCTGCTAAGTATATGTTATATATGTTTCCTCTGCTTGATCTTTGATGGTGTAATTTCTAAGAGCAATTTGTGATTTTCCTTTTGCAAAATATTCACTTGTTGATGTAGGGATCTGTAAGAAACTAATGATTACGACCACCACGTTCTAGAGAGATGACTCTCCTCCCAATCTTATGCCTGTATATATAGCTGCTCGAATCAACGAGGACCACAAATGTAACTAGAGTCCACAAGTGCATGTGCAATCTCCTCCACTCCTTTCATATCTTCCACTAGAGTCTACTAGTGGCTGGAGCGATCTTGACTACTGCTTTAGCTGCACCTTCCACTAGAGTCCACTAGTGGTTGGTGTAATTGCCTCTCGGGTTAAGTCTCACTGGACTCAAGTTAACTCACCTTAACTTGAGTTAGAAGGCTCTAGAGCTCCTTGGACAAAACTCTCGCCCCATGCTCCCCATGGGGATTGAACCCAAGATGTCCTCCTTCACAACCATGAGACTTAACCACTAGGCTAAGTGGATCACTTGAATATGAGAGCACATGAACTTATACTTGAGTCTATTCTTGAGATCTTTGGTCCTACAGACGAGTGACCAAACGGTGTCCGATTTCAGATTTGTCTGAACCAGTCGGATCCCTAGACCATAGACTTACTTTATTAAATTCTTCCCCCCTTGGGAAAGATTTTCGTCCTCGAAAATAAAGCTATATATAGTATCCGTAGGCAACCCCCAAGCCTCATGTTCCTAAACCGAAAGAACATGATCATGTTCTAAAACTAGAAGAACATGTCTCATCTCTGTGGTGGGGTCCCTGGCCAAATGATTAAAAACACTGTCTGGCTTTGCACTTTGATAAAATCACCAAAGTATGAAGTAGTGAATGAATTATAAGGGTGGATCTAAAAACATTCCCAGCCACTTCATTGTGTCTTGATGTGCGATCTAGGCACAAACACATGAAATGGATGGATTCCAATTACTAGTCCATTTCTGGGCATGACTGGTGCATGGACTTTAGTAACTACGATGGGATTTGTATCCCAATCAAGACTTTGAGAAATATTGATTCACTTGAATTTGATTTGGAAAACTTGAAGTTTGTTGATCCAAACATCTGACTTGGATGTTTTTACAATAGTTAACTCCCAACCAACAGTTACTTGATTTTTTCACCTGACTTGAGGACTACTTGGTCCTAATACGCTTGAAAATCTTATGTAAACTATAGGAGAAAGTTTTCCATTTACTTTGGGTCAACCTTGCTATATCTTGACCAAGTCAAATTCAAAATCCTCCAACTTAGGACATTGTTCTCAAAGACTTCAGCTAAAAGTTATTGAGAATCGTCAATCTTATGAGCAATTCCTAACTTCATTATTCTAGAGTATACAGGACTCTAGGAAATCATAAGAGGTATGCTAGTATCTGGAAGCAAACCCAAATGAATAAGTCAATCTTGGACTTGCTATCTTTTGAAGATTGAATAAGTTCTTGTACAAAACATCTATCTAAGATGTTTAATTTAGTTATCTAGTTCCAATTGGCTAACCCTGGACTTTTGCAAAAGGAATCAAATACCCTATCTGAGTTAATTCCAGAAGATTTGGAAAGCAGAAGGAAATAAGTAAAATCTATATAACTAATTCAAACATCTAAGATATAAACTTGTTGTGAGTCAAGTACTTGATGACTCAAGACTCTAACTTCTGAATGATCGGTTTCAATAAGGCATTGAAGCATTTTTCTTCTATCTTTAAGAGAAAGGAACTCGATCCTTGAAAAGATTCATAGAGTAAATTTAAACATTATCCAACCAAAAGATACTAGTGTGGTAACCAACATCAGTGTGTCGACCCACTGATATTCTAGTGATGAGTTTTTACTCAAACAATGCTTCACTTGAGACTAAGTTTATGCCTGTATTCAATCTATATGACTCCTTACTAAAACTGCAATTCTTGTGCTTTTGCGTTGAGTCAAAGGATTGAATCTACCAAGTTACACTAGGAACTTGACACTTGACTTAGTCATTCTATTCCTTAGTCGAAAGGTTCAGTTCAAAGTCAAAGTCTTACTCTTTCAGAAATTTATCAAATATATCCGAATCATCAACACTTTAGCTTGAAGTGTTTCAAGAAGAACTTGGAAGCTACTTACTTCATATCTTCTTACATACTTGATCTTGAAGTATCTTGAGATCATACTTTTATCCTCCTTGAATTAAAACTTATCCTTGGAAGTTTTAATTTCATTGAAGATCAGATCTAACTTCAAACTCCATTCTGAAACTAAAAGATAATTATCATCGCACAGTCCGATGTCCCATACCATCTTTCCTACATCAATCTGAGTATAAAATCTGGCGTCCCATACCACCCTATTTTATATTCACATTAATGTGTGTGTGATATTTATCCTAAAGTCTAAACATATCTTGATAGAGTACGTTTTTACTTCAACTCTTTGAAGTTTCAGGCATTACCTCTAATTTCATAATCTAGGTTTTGATTCCTCTACACGATTGTTTTACGATCTCATGTTTTTCATAAGAAACTTGAAAACCTTTGATAGAATATCCATTCTTCTTTACTAGGATTTTCAAAAGAAAAACCAATTATCATTCCAAGTTCTTGAATTTATCAATTTCAAGTCTAATTGGTTATACTTGACCAATTTGTAGTGACAAGAGCTTTTCACTTCTTGTCTTTACATTCCTTTCTAACAAAAGCTTTTAAGTAGGTACCTCGAGGACTTTATATGAATCTCTCTACTGCTTAATTCTAAGCATCCACTCATGCTTTTAGATTTCACCTTTAAGAAATCCCTTTAAGGATAGGTAAACTTTATGTTTTACCTTCCACAGGCTTAATTACCGTCGACACGGTTGCAGACTACATACTTGGAATATCTACTTTGTTCAAACTTGGAACAACTTACTATTTTGATTGCCAATACTTGGGCAAACTTCACTATAGTTCCAACCACAATTCTTGGACAACCATGGCCAAGTTTAATCAATTATTGTTGATCATGCGATAGACTAAAGACTTGGTCTTTATCATTAAGATCTCTTGAGCTTTTCTAAGCTTTCTGGCTTACTGCAGGATTTTTTTAGAGATCTTTCCCCTACTCAAGTCCAAGCACATACTAATGCCTTTCATATTCTAAAGCTAAGAATCTTTGATACACTTCCAGGTGATATCAACCATTGGACTTTACCACTTCTCATGGTTTGGGTCTTTATGGGAACTACTTGGTATCTAATGAGTTTAAAGAATTTCCTTCTCACTACTTGGGAGAACATTATTCTTCAACCACTAGAGATCCATTCTAGGCCATGACATGTGTGCATCCAATCATCCATGCACAATTAATCTATCTTCTACCTTAAAAAAAGTTATAAATATACATGTGCACAGACTTGAGTGCATCCTATTCCTTTTGCAAGCAAGAAGAAAATATAAATTGTGCATGAAAACATTCTTTCGTATATGCATGCTTGTGCTTTAATGAGTGTGTCAATATATTTATGCTCTTTCATGTAGGTTTCAATAATTTGCATCAAGATTATCAAGAATGAAGTTTACTACCATACTTCAATGATAAAAATGCATCCTACATGAAACTAGAGAGCAAAAACAAATATTGAAACCAACCATTAACTTGGAAAATACTTATCTTGCTACGTCCTTCCATTGATCCTCGGTAACATCCATTCTCCGTCCTTTAGTCCATGAAAATCTATGCTTCAAGCTTTGAAGAAATAAAGTCCTCCTTTGAACTTGATGCAAAGAGGGGCTTTTCTTGTTGTTTCCAACATAGCCACCTGAGTCTATGGACAAGATCTTTGAATCCCGAATGCAATATAAAACTTTCCATGGTCCTCCACTCAATTAGAACCTGAAACTTCACATATAATATGAATGTAAAGGCTCGATCCCTTCTTGGCATGTCTTCAAGATTATCTTCTTGGAAAAAACTAGTGATCACTTGGCCATCGACTTGAGTTTGAGTCCGGGGTTTTGATTTAGTTGATCTAGGCTTCAGATGAAGCAAAGAGCTTCAGGTATGGCAGGAAAGAGTGATTCACCTCTAAGAGTAATCGGTGTCCTTTTCTTTCATTGATCTCCTTAATTTGGAGCTGAGGCCACAGAGGTTAGAAGGTCATTGCCAGTATTGGATATCACGGGTCATATAGAGAAAAATATTAGCCGTCGGCCTTGTTAGATACAATAACATTTTCCAAGTGACCTCAGCCGAGTTCGAATCTTGTGAGGTGCTTCTTGTGATGTATGTTCTTTCTGAAGCCCTTTTGGAAACTAAACCTTCCAATAGATATCTATTCCATGTGCAAGCTCCTAAGAAATGATCATGCCAGCGTGGTCATGACAATGAACTTCCAAGACGAGCATGTGGGTTCGATTCTACATATCAACCTATGAAGATGGTCCCTTTTATGTGCTCATGATCTGTGAGCTTTTGCCGCGGCCAGCAGGATGCTTGAATCTTAAAATTAAATGCAATCGATCAACTTGACATTCAAACGCACGAGTAGCTCAGTTGGCACAACTCAAAGCTCTCAACTTCAGCTTCATAGTTCGAACCCCCAGGACTGCGGTCTACGAAGCCATAATGTTATTCCATTTTACTCCGTTGTACACCGCGAATGCACAACCACGAGAATGAATAGCTGTGAGCACATCTCTCTCCCTCAGTTACACGCTAAAATTTATACAGGAATTTCTAAAGAGAATCTTGCACACAATGGCAAGGAAAAGAGATCATCAAGTTCATGAGATCTAGATGAAGGAGATGATAAGAGCAAAATCTCCATGAAAGCTCATGAGGAAGATGATGAGCTATGAAAGGTCTCCATAGAGGCTTGCCTAGAGTTCTAATACCAATCTAGGAAACTAATGATTACAACCACCACGTGCTAGAGAGATGAATCTCCTCCCAACCTTATGCTTGTATATATAGATGCTCGAATCAATGAGGACCACAAATGTAACTAGATTCCACAAGTGCATGTGCAATCTCCTCCACTCCTTTCATATCTTCCACTAGAGCCTACTAGTGGCTAAAGTGATCTTGACCACTGCTTTAGCACCTTCCACTAGAGTCCACTAGTGGTTGGTGTACTCCTCTCTTGAGTTAAGCCTAACTGGAATCAAGTTAACTCACCTTAACTTGAGTTAGAAGGCTCTAGAGCTCCTTGGGCAAAACACTCTGCCCATGCTCCCCATGGGGATTGAACTCAAGACCTCCTCCTTCACAACCATGAGACTTAACCACTAGGCTAAGTGGATCACTTGAATATGAGAGCACATGAACTTATGCTTGAGTCTATTCTTGAGATCTTTGGTCCTACAGACGAGTGACCAAACGGTGTCCGATTTCAGATCTGTCTGAAGCAGTCAGATCCCTAGACCATAGACTTACTTTATTATAGGATACATATTCCACTTCTTTCCTCTCTACTTTGTATTTCAATGTATAGATCATATGTCATAAACAGTTTATTTCTTCTTGTAGATCTATAGTTTTTCGTTGCATTTCCAAGACTTGTTACTAGTAGCGAGCAAAATTCTCAAGTTTGTGTTGTAAGATTTGCATACTTTGCTATAGCTTTTCATTCTCTCATTTAATCATCTAGAGATCATTGTTATCATGCTTATGGAAGTCAATAGTGGTGACGGTATAAAAGTGCAAATTTTTTTTTATTTCAAGGAGATGATCCAAATGCAAAGTTGATGGGGATTGAATGGTTGGAATTTTCAGAGTGGGAATTTGATGATTAACTCGAGAGGAGTGTGGGAGCCAACATGAAACAATATCATCATAATCTATGGTATGGGAAGGAACATCATGATGTTGCTATGTTCAAGAACGAACTTGCTATTGAGAGTGTTTTTAGACTTTTCCTACTTCTATTCTCGCTCTTGTTGTTGTTTTTGTTGCTACTATTGATCTTATTCCTCTGTGAGTAGGAGGTCCTAAGAATTTAGTATTATTTCTTATTATTAATATTATGTAATCTTCAATGGGCATTAATTTTCCTTGGAAATTCATTAATTACAATGGACCTTAAGATGGTGTTGGGTGTTGCACCTATTATTTATCAATATTGACAATAATGACACATGGGTGTATTGTAGACTTCTAATCAAATAAGAACTTTTATCTAGGATCATATATTTGAGGGTAGTCTAAATGGAAATTTGTATGGGTTTTGGTTGTTCTTCTAGCTCAATCCTTTCATCGCGGTATCTTTGCCACAATTTATTCTTTGTGAACTTCTTGAGGGCCTCTTATGTAGCTTTTTCTGGAATCCTTTCTGCTTCCTCCTTTCTCTTTTGTGCGCTTGACATTGTTTCAAGATATCACCCATCATTGGCTTGTAACGATATGGATAGCATATCAGAATCAAAGTTATTGATTGTTTATGTAGAACATAGGATTCTAGCATTGTTGCTTCTTTCAAGCAATTATCACATGCTAGTTTAAAAGATATGAACCTTACAAATAGCAAACTAAACTATGTAGGAACCATTGTTGGTATCTCTAAAATATTGTTTCATATCACAAATAGGTAAACAATATATATTTATATTTTATGAAATAGTTTATAATTCTATTAAGCATAAAATAATGAAGTTTTTTTTTTATATTTTGATAGGTTATTTTGAAGGCTGATTGGTTTTGAGCCAAGTATAAAGATAATAATTCCACATTGAGAGGGGAATTATCTAGGTTTTGGGCAAAGGCCTCTTTGAATATAATTTGATTAACAAGAGAACCATATATTCTTCCTCTTCATATTTGAAAGAAGTTGGAGAAGCTTGGAGAGGCTTGGAAAGACGAGTTGTTAGGTGGTGAAGTTAGTCTAGCAAGCTTGCATAGTACCATCCCTAGATCTTTGGATATGTAAATAGAACTTGTAGGTTTGTGTTTAGTGCAATAAAACCCAATAGGTACTTTGGAACATCAACAAGAACAAGTTGATGCAAAACACATAACTTGCACCTTGCAAAAACCTTCTAAAAATGGATTGAAATTGTGACCTCAATCACTAAGAGTAGCCACCACAGTTACAATTGGAAAAATGTTTCTTACGGGAGTATCATACATAGGGTTGGCTTGCTAAAATGCATAAAAGCCCTAATTTATAACAACTATGTAAGGACCAATCACCTTAACACTAAACTAGTGTCATGCGAATTTTTCAGGGATATGCAGAGAATGACCCCGAGACTGACAAACTTGGATATCTTTGAAAATAATGAATCAAATGACTTGAAAATCTTTAGAAATAAATTAAACAGTTGTACCTAATTTTGAATATGCACTTAAACACGGGATTTGGAGCTCTATAGAGAGAGAGTAGCATGCTCTGCAAGTTGACTGAATCTGAGGAAGAAGGAGGAGTAATGTTGTTGAGTCTTTATATAGACCCTTGATATGACCATTCCTTTTCTTCATGGATTTAAATTCGAAATTAGGTGGGTTTGTTAGTTTATATCGATTGGAATCATTTCCTACAATCTAGGAAAAGAAAAAGTTGAAGTCATATGTACCTCTTGATTGATTGATTGAGAATCAATCCCAACCACTTCTAACTTGTGGCTTTTAGGCCTTTCAATTCTTTGCTTTACAAAGATAAACACTTTGCAACTGACATAAGAAAGTGATCATATGTGATTAATCACTCAATATAATAAATGAATGAAAATAAGACTCTACAAGGAGTATATGTGGCATCATTCAAATGATAAATTTGATGTAGATCATCTCCACTTCAAGCATAATGAAAGATTTTTGTTCCAACAACTCCCCCTCAAGCTAAAGTATGCTTGGGTCTTCACTCTTTGATAGGCTGGATACCTACCATACCTTTGAACGTACGAAGCTTTATCCCATCAAGTGCCTTTGTCATCATGTCTGCTATTTGCTTCTCAATAGGAACAAAGAAATTTCAATTTCCTTTGCCATAAGCTTCTCTCTTGCAAGGTGGTAATGGACTTCTATGTGCTTTGTCCTTGCACGAAAAATTGGATTTGCAACCAAATGCATGGAACTTAAATTATCTTCAAGTAAGTGAAGTTTTGAACTTACAAGTCCCAAATCCTACTGCAACTCCTTGAGCCATATTGCTTCTTGAGTTGCAATAGTTGGATCTCTATAGTCTACTTCAGTTGAAGATAAAGCAATTGTTGGTTGCTTCTTGGAACTCCATAATAACAATTTTGAACCTACAAATGCTAAGTATCTAGATGTGCTTCTTCTATCATCCTTTGTGCCTACCCAATCTACATTGGAATAGATTTTGATATCCAGATATGAAGATTAAGGATAATAGATACCTTCATTAAGTGTCCCTTTGAGGTACTTGAGTACTCTCTTTATAGCATCCTTGTGTAGCCTTCTAGGTGAGTGCATGAACTGACTAAGCACTCCCACACTATATGATGTATTTGGTCTTGTGTGAGTAGCATATATAAAGCTAACAACTAAGCTTTGATACTCTTTAGGATCATCAACTCTGTTCTCCTTTATAAACAATTAGTTTATGGTTCAATTCCAAATGTGTACCTGCAAGCTTTGTGTTCTCCATTCTGAACTTGAGAAGTAGTTCTTCAATGTATCTTCTCCGAGTTAGATACATCCCTTCGTCTGTATAAATCACTTCCATACCTAGGGAATAGTGGGTGTACTTTGAATGATGTCAAAACTCTTCATAAGAGTCTTAAGCCATATCACTTTAGCTTTCAACCATACTTTTGTACTCAGCCTCTATAGATGATAAAGCAATTGCGTGTTGCTTCTTTGAACACCATGAAATTAACTTATCTCCCACATAACACAAGTATCCATAAGTTGATCTCCTATCATCAGGATTACCTACCCAATCTATATCACTATAAATCTTGATATTTGTATCTGATGTAAAACCATAATATAAACCCTCTTTGAGTGTACCCTTAATGTACCTCAACACTCTTTGTCCTGCAATCCAATGTTCTTTCCTAGGACAATGCATGAATTGAGATAATACTCCAACTGCATATGACAAGTCAGGTCTAGTTAATGTAGCATAGATCAGACTACCAACCAAACTTTGATATAGCTTCATGTCCTTGAACTCTTCTCCTCCATATCTACTCAATTTGTGATTTACCTTCATTGGAGTAGGTGCTACCCTGCAATCATCCATTTTAAACTTGATCAACAAGTTTTTTAAATACCTTTCTTGTGTTACATACACTCCATGTTGGGTGTATGAGATCTCCATGCTCAAGAAATATGACAAGTTTCCCAAGTCACTGATCTTGAACTCTTTCTCCATTTGCTTCTTTAGGTTTTGAATGCCTTTCTCATCTATACCTATAAGAATTATATCATCAACATATATGCACATGTAAATGAACCCATCATCACTTGCTTTAACAAGCAAGCTACTATCTGCTTTAGATACTTGGAAACCAAGTTCTTTCAAGAACTTCACAAGTCTATAATTCCATGCCCTTGGGGCCTACTTCCAGCCATACAAAGCTCTCTTGAGCTTACATACATGATCTGGATACCTTTCATCTCTAAATCCTTGTGGTTGCTCCATGAAAACATCATCTGAAATATAACCATTTAAAAAAGCATTCTTCACATCTAGTTGACATAATTTCCAACCTTTACATGCAGCAATAACTATGAGTGTCCTGATGGTTGTCATCTTTGCCACAGGACTATAGCTCTCATCATAATCTATACCATATGTTTGAGCAAAACCTTTCACAACAAGTCTAGCTTTATACCTAGACACATTTCCATCTGCAAACCTCTTTGTCTTGTAGACCCATTTGCATCCAATGATCTTCTGACTATTTGGTTTAGGGACCAAATCCCATGTGTCATTCTCCATCAATGCATCATACTCTTCGTGCATAGCTTTCTCCCAATTTTCCTTACCTTTTGCCTCTTCATATTTAGAAGGGCATTCATCTGCTTTTATCATATAAGCATAGTCTTTGGTGGCCAAAAAAGAAGTGTCATAACTATACCTTGTAGGTTGCCATTTGTGTCTTGATGACCTTCTGAGTTCTCCACTTCTTGAGGTTTCTGGTTGATCACATTCTGGATCAAACCTTGGCACTTCTTCAACTTCAACCTATACTTCATTGTTCTCCTCTTCATCAAATATTTGAACCTTTGATTTACCTTTCTTTTGATTCACAATTTCTTCATCACCTACATAAATATTAATTGTACCTGCATACCAAGTACCTTGCTCATCAAATGTAACATCCTTAGGCACAAGGAATTGTTTTGTGGATGGACTCCACAACCTATATCCCATATGCTTATCATCATATCCAATAAACACATACTTTTTCAGCTTTGGCAACATCCAAATACTTTGCAATGATCTAGAGTAGGTCTCTTACCCCACCATGCCTCATATGGTGTCATACCCTGCAAAGCTTTACATGGTAATCTATTGACCAAATATGTTGCTGTATTTACAGCCTTAGCCCACAAATAATTTGGGCAATTTTTCTCCTTCATCATGGATCTTGCAAACTCAACAAGAGTTCTATTCCTCCTTTCTGCTACACCATTTTGTTGAGGAGAGTACCTGCAAGTAACCTCTCTCTTTATACCTGCATTCCACAAGTAATCACTGAACTCATTAGAGAAATACTCTCCCCCTCCATCGGACCTTAGTCTCTTCAACTTTTGACCTGTAATTCTCTCTACATACACATGATAATGTTTGAATGTATTGAATACCTCTGACTTATCTTTGATCACATAAATAGTGATCCATCTAGTAGCATCATCAACATAAATCACATAGTACCTTGAACCATTGATACTGAAATCCTTTGATGGTCCCCACACATTTGTGTGTACCAACTCAAGCTTCTTTGAATACATAAAACCATGCTTGGAATAAGATTGCTTATGAGCCTTACCTAATTGACATGCCTCACGTCTATATGTCATTTCTTATGTCCTCCATAGGTGAACAAGGCATGACCAACATTACCTTGAATCTTCAATGTGAACAATCTTCCTTCTTTCTTTCCTGAAACAATTTGTTTATACCCATTGCTAGGGTCTTCCACAAAAACTCCTTCATTAGTGAACCTACATTCATAGAGAGTACTTCCATCCTTGGCTTTCACTGATCCAATTGACTTCACATTGTGCTTTGTATTATCACCTGTTTGAAATACATGATTAGTTACCTTATTCTCCAAATCAATCATCAAAGCTATGTTGCAGGAGGCAGAAACCAAAGAGGCAATTTCAGAGGAAGAGGTGGTAGGACATCATATGGTAGAGGAGGTGGAAGAAACTTCCAATCTCAGTCCTACAACAACAATTATTACAATTATGCATCAGATCAGAAGGATGACATGACTCTTATCTTGAATGCAACTCATGAATCAATGGGAGAAGATCAAAGAGTGTTCTATATTGACTCAGGATGTAGCAACCATCTGAGTGGGAATCTATCCTTGATGACTGATATGGAAGCAAGGGTGAATGGACATACAGTTCAAACAGGTGACAATACCAAACATAAAGTGGAGAGCATTGGATCAGTGAAGACAAAGAGTGGAAGTACACGTCTGAGCAAGGTACTTTATGTTCCTACTATTCCTAAAAATTTGATAAGTGTAGGGCAAATTGTGGAGAAAGGATATGAGGTAAGATTCACAAATGATGGTGTTTATGTACAAGATCCAAATCAGGGATATAGAAACATAATTGCAGGTAAAAAGGAAGGAAGATTGTTCACTCTCAAAGTCCAAGGTAATGTGGGACATGCATTGTTTACCTATGGAAGTCAAAAGGTATCTGAATTAGACCTATGGCATAAAAGGCTAGGTCATTTCAATGAGAGAGCTATAAAGGAGATGTCAAAGAATCAGGTGGTGCTTGGATTGCCAAATATTGAAGGGCAACATATGGTGTACAAGTGTGAAGCTTGTCAATTAGGTAAAGCACATAAGAGTTCTTACAACAAATCAGGGTACAAGTATTCAAATATGCTTGAATTGGTTCATACAGATGTATGGGGTCCCTCAAGGGACTATAGCATAAATGGATCCAGATATTATGTGTTGTTTGTTGATGATGCAACCAGGTGGATTACTTTGTATGTAATCAAGGATAAATCAGAAGTTTTCAAGACATTCAAACATTTTCATGCTTATGCAGAAAGGATCACAGGGCAAAAGCTCAAGAGGTTAAGATCAGATGGAGGGGGAGAGTATTTCTCAAAAGAGTTTGATGATTATTTGTGGAATGCAGGTATCAAAAGAGAAGTAACTTGCAGGTACTCCCCTCAACAGAATGGAGTAGCAGAAAGGAGGAATAGGACTCTTGTAGAGTTTGCAAGGGCCATGATGAAGGAAAAGAATTGTCCAAATTACTTATGGGCAGAAGCCATTAACACTGCAACATATCTTGTGAATAGGTTGCCTTGCAAAGCTTTGGATGGAGGAACCCCTTATGAAGCATGGTGGGGTAAGAAGCCTAGTCTTGATCATTGTAAAGTATTTGGATGTATTGCATATGCTTATGTTCCTTCACAATTAAGACATAAGCTAGAACCAAAAGCAGAGAAGTATGTGTTTATTGGATATGATGATAGACAGATGGGTTATAGGTTGTGGAGTCCATCCACAAAGCAATTTCTTGTTACTAAAGATGTGACATTTGATGAGCAAAATATGTGGTATACAGGATCACCAAATGAGTATATAGGTGTTGAAGAAATTCAAAGGAAAGGAAAGGCAAAGGTAAAAGTATGTGAAGAAATTGTTGATGAAGTTGACTCTAGATGTAGAGTGCAGGATCATGTAGAAGAAGGGCCAAGATTTGATCCAGAATCAAATGAGGCTGAAACTTCAAGAAGTGCAGAAATCAGAAGATCTACAAGAGAAAGGAAAGAACCTATAAGGTATAGTTATGATACATCTTTCCTAACAACAAAAGATTATGCCTACATTGTGAAGACAGAAGAAGATCCAACCACTTATGAAGAAGCCAGAGGTAAACAGAATTGGGAGAAGGCAATGCAGGAAGAGTATGATGCTCTACTTGAAAATGAAACTTGGGAACTAGTACCAAGACCAAAGAATCAGAAGGTCATTGGATGTAAGTGGGTATATAAAACAAAGAGGTTTGCAGATGGTAAGGTGTCTAGATATAAGGCTAGACTTGTGGTCAAAGGTTATGCTCAAACTTATGGGGTAGATTATGATGAAACCTTTAGTCCTGTTGCTAAGATGTCTACAATTAGGACATTGATTGCTATTGCTGCTTGCAAGGGATGGAAATTATCACAATTGGATGTGAAAAATGCATTTCTAAATGGATACATTGCAGATGAAGTATATATGGAGCAACCAGAAGGCTTCATGGAATCAATTGGATCAGATTATGTGTGTAAGCTCAAGAGAGCTTTATATGGGTTGAAGCAAGCCCCAAGAGCTTGGAATTACAGATTGGTCAAGTTCTTGAATGAATGTGGATTTCAAGCATCAAAGGCAGATAGTAGCTTGCTAGTGAAGGCAAGTGAAAATGGATACATTTACATGTGCATTTATGTTGATGATATTATTGTTACAGGAACAGATGCTCAAGGAATCAATGAACTCAAGAAGCAAATAGAGAAGGAGTTTAAGATAAGTGACTTGGGAAACTTATCTTATTTTCTAGGAATGCAGATTGTGTATACTCAACATGGAGTATATGTTTCACAAGAGAGATATTTGAAGAATCTTCTAGTCAAGTTTAACATGGAAGATTGCAAGACCTCAACCACTCCATTGGAGGTAAATCATAAATTAAGCAGGTATGGAGGTGAAGAATTCAATGACATGAAGAAATATCAGAGTTTGGTAGGTAGTCTAATCTATGCTACCTTGACAAGGCCAGATCTATCATATGCAGTAGGTGTGTTGTCACAATTTATGCATTGTCCAAAGAAGACTCATTGGATTGCAGCCCAAAGGGTACTCAGATATATCAAAGGAACCCTAAGTGAAGGTTTGTATTATGGTTTCACTTCTGACACAAGAATTAAAGTGTTTAGTGATGCAGATTGGGCAGGTGACTCAGATGATAGAAGGTCTACTCATGGATATCTATGTTATGTTGGAGATAAGTTAGTTTCTTGGTGTTCAAAGAAGCAACACACAGTTGCTTTATCATCCACAGAAGCTGAGTATAAAGGAATGGTAGAAGCTGCAAAAGAAGTGATATGGTTGAAGACCTTGATGAAAAGTTTTGAGACTGATCATAGTACTCCAATAATTTTTGGAGACAATATGAGTTCTTTGTATTTGGCAGCTAACCCTGTTTTTCATGCCAGGACTAAGCATATAGAGATTCAGTATCATTTCTTGAGGGAAAAGGTACTAGATAAAGAGATTGAAGTGATGTACACTCCAACAAAAGAACAAGTGGCAGATATGATGACAAAGAGTCTGGATGGACCTAAGTTACAAAGGTTCAAAGACATGGCAAGTATAAAGAAGACAGAGAAAACCTCAATTGATGATTGAGGGGGAGCTGTTGGTGCAGACCAATCACCAATTGAAGGATTGAAAGATCAAATGATGAAGGAAGAATCAATTCCTAAAGTGTGGAAGAGGATTACATTCAGAGGACAAGAGAAGTGTACACATATGTACATTAGTATAGTCATAGATGACTTAGATCCTTTGTTCAGTAAGAATCATGTACAAATTATCTATAAATAC
>MU261170.1:50000-62500 GCA_020310875.1 Ceratopteris richardii | reverse complement strand
AGTAGGTTGTTCTTTTGGAGATTAACACTCTCCATCAGTGGTATCAGAGCAGGAGACATCAAAATCAAAGAAAGGAGGATCCCGATTGCTGCGGTTACAAAGAATTCAACAACCGAAAAAACTAAAAGGTGAAAGCTTGAAGGCAAAACCTGAGGAAGAGATCATACGATAGCAAGAAAGACAAACGGAGTCTAATTTGAAGCAAAGGTACATACATTATTCATAAAGGTTGAAGATTTCAACACACAGGAAGACACAAGATGGGAGATTCTCTGCAGATAGAGAAACTGGATAGGGAAAACTATCCTGCGTGGTCAATGAGGATGGAAGCTCATCTTATGAGCAAAGATTTGATAGCTTATATCACAGGAGAAGAAGAAAAGCCACAGTTCAGAGATCCTAGTGTTCCGACTAGGGAAGAGTTAGCAGATTTGAAAAACTGGATGAAGAAAGATGCTCAAGCTAGGAGCATTATCTATATGGCAGTAAATGATTACTTGTTACCTCATATTCGAGGTCTTGAAAGTGCAACTGACATTTGGAATGCTTTGGAGGAGCATTTCCAGAATACTACTAAGTCAAGGAAGGCATCCTTATGGGCAGAGTTTACAACCTTCAAGAAGAAGGCTTCTCAGTCCATTTCAGACTATGTGACAAGAATGAAAGACATTGCAGATGCATTAGGTGTTGTTGATGAAGATATCGAAGAGGATAAATTGGTAAGGCAAATTCTTACAGGCTTAAGAGGTGATGACAAATGGAAGCCGTTTATTTTGTCTACGGAATTATCACTTGACCATTTCACTCCTGATTTAAATCAGTTGTTAGGTCATATGCTAACATTTGAGAATGATGTTAAAGGAGATGGTGACAAGAGTGCAGGTCATGCAATGTACTCGAAAGATAAAAAGAAGAATAGCAAAGGAAAGCAACAAGCAAATGAAGATGAAGGAACAACTAGCCAAGCCAACTTCCTAAGAGGAAGAGGAGGTGGCAAAGGTAGAGGAAAAGGCAGAAACAACAAAGATGGAGGCAAAGCTTGCTGGATTTGTGGTAAGACAAATCATTTAGCTAATGATTGTTGGCACAATACTCAAAGTAATAATGGATATAGTCAAAGTTACAATGCAAGAGGAAGAGGTGGCAGAAATCAAAGAGGAAATTTCAGAGGAAGAGGTGGTAGGAGTTACTTTGGAAGAAATGCAGGTAGAGGATTCCAAAGTCAACAATATAACAATATCTACTACAATTACGCTTCAGAACAGAAGGAGGATTCAACATTGATATTGAATGCTACTTGTGAAAGGCAGAATGAAGATCAAAGAGTCTTCTACATTGACTCAGGATGTAGTAATCACCTGAGTGGAAACATATCATTGATGACTGATTTGGAGAATAAAGTTTCTAATCATGTTGTTCAAACAGGTGACAACACAAAGCATAAAGTGAAGTCGATTGGATCAGTGAAAGCCAAAGACGGCAGTACCTTATTGGGTAAGGTTCTGTATGTTCCTACAATTCCTAAGAATTTGATAAGTGTAGGACAAATTGTTGAAAAGGGATATGAAGTAAGATTCACTAATGAAGGAGTATACGTGGAAGATCCCAGTCAGGGGTATAAACAGATTGTTTCAGGAAAGAAAGAAGGAAGACTGTTTACACTGAAGATTCAAGGCAACATTGGTCAGGCCATGTTTACATATGAAGGACAGAAAATTTCTGAGTTAGATCTTTGGCACAAAAGGCTTGGACATTTCAATGAAAGAGGTATTAAAGATATGATTAACAATGGTTCAGTGCTTGGATTGCCTAATGTTGCAGGTCAACATATGACATACAAATGTGAGGCATGTCAATTTGGTAAGGCTCATAAGAATTCTTATTCCAAGCATGGTTTTATGCACTCAGAGAAGCTTGAGTTGGTACACACAGATGTGTGGGGACCATCAAAGGATTTCAGTATAAATGGATCAAGATATTATGTGATTTATGTTGATGATGCTACTAGATGGATCACTATCTATGTGATCAAGGATAAGTCAGAAGTATTCAATACATTCAAACATTATCATGCGTATGCAGAAAGAACTACAGGTCATAAGTTGAAGAGACTAAGATCAGATGGAGGGGGAGAGTATTTCTCCAACGAATTCAGTGACTACTTATGGAATGCAGGTATAAAAAGAGAAGTTACTTGCAGATATTCTCCTCAACAAAATGGTGTAGCAGAAAGAAGGAATAGGACTCTTGTTGAGTTTGCAAGGTCTATGATGAATGAGAAAAATTGCCCTAATTATTTGTGGGCTGAAGCTGTAAATACAGCTACTTATTTGGTTAATAGATTACCATGTAAAGCCCTGCAGGGTATGACACCATATGAAGCTTGGTGGGGTAAAAGACCTACCCTGGATCATTGCAGAGTATTTGGATGTGTGGCATATGCATATGTGCCATCACAATTAAGACACAAATTAGAACCTAAAGCTGAAAAATATGTTTTCATTGGTTATGATGACAGACAGATGGGATACAGGTTGTGGAATCCATCCACAAAACATTTTCTGGTGTCAAAAGATGTTACGTTTGATGAGCAAAGTTCTTGGTATGCAGGAACAGTTAATGTCAATACAGGTGATGAAGAAGAAGTGAGTCAGAAGAAAGGTAAATCAAAGGTTCAAATAATTGATGAAGAAGAAAATTATGAAATGCAGGAAGAAGTTGAAGAAAGGCCAAGATTTGATCCTGAGTGTGAAGAACCAGAATCCTCAAGGACTGGAGAACTCAGAAGGTCATCAAGAAATAGATGGCAACCTACAAGGTACAGTTATGATACTTCATTTTTGACTACGAAAGATTATGCTTACATAGTGAAAGCAGATGAAGACCCTTCTACATATGAAGAGGCAAAAGGTAAGGAAAAATGGGAGAAAGCTATGCAAGAAGAACATGATGCATTGGTAGAAAATCAAACATGGGATTTAGTTCCTAAACCAAATAGTCAGAAGATTATTGGATGCAAGTGGGTCTACAAGACCAAAAGATTTGCAGATGGAAGCGTGTCTAGATACAAAGCTAGACTTGTTGTCAAAGGGTTTGCTCAAACATATGGAGTTGATTATGATGAGACTTATAGTCCAGTGGCAAAGATGACAACTATCAGAACGCTCATAGCTGTTGCTGCGAGCAAAGGTTGGAAGTTATGTCAGTTAGATGTAAAAAATGCTTTTCTGAATGGTTATATTTCAGATGATGTGTTCATGGAACAACCTCAAGGTTTCAGAGATAAAAGGTATCCAGAACATGTGTGCAAGCTCAAGAGAGCTTTGTATGGCTTGAAGCAAGCGCCAAGAGCGTGGAATTATAGACTTGTAAAGTTCTTGAAAGAACTTGGTTTTCAGGTGTCTGAAGCAGATAGTAGTCTGCTTATAAAAGCAAGTGATAATGGTTTCATATACATGTGCATATATGTTGATGATATAATTCTTACAGGAACAGATGAGTCAGGTATACAAAGACTCAAGAAGCAAATGGAAAAGGAGTTCAAGATAAGTGACTTGGGAGACTTGTCTTACTTCTTGGGTATGGAGATCATATATACTCAGCATGGAGTATTCGTGACCCAAGAAAGATATTTGAAGAACTTGTTAATCAAGTTTAAAATGAATGATTGCCGGATAGCACCTACTCCAATGGAGGTGAATCACAAACTGAGTAAGTTTGGAGGTGAAGAATTCAAGGACGTGAGACAATATCAGAGTTTGGTTGGTAGTCTTATCTATGCTACTTTAACCAGACCTGATCTATCATATGCAGTAGGAGTATTGTCTCAATTCATGCACTGTCCAAGAAAAGAACATTGGATTGCAGGACAAAGGGTGTTGAGGTACATCAAGGGTACACTCAAAGAAGGTTTGTATTATGGTTTTACATCAGATACAAATATCAAAATATACAGTGATGCAGATTGGGCAGGTAATCCAGATGACAGAAGGTCAACCTATGGATACATGTGTTATGTGGGAGATAAGCTAATCTCATGGTGTTCCAAGAAGCAACATACAGTTGCTTTGTCTTCTACCGAAGCTGAGTACAAAGGCATGGTTGAAGCCGCAAAGGAAGACTAAACACATTGAGATTCAGTATCACTTTCTAAGAGAGAAGGTGATGGATAAGGAGATTGAAGTAATCCATACTTCAACGAAAGATCAGATAGCTGATATGCTTACAAAAAGTTTGGATGGACCTAAGTTACAAAGGTTTAAAGATATGGCAGGAATAAAGAAGACAGAGAAAACCTCAATTGATGATTGAGGGGGAGCTGTTGGTGCAAGACAATCAACAATTGAAGGTCTTTAAGTCTGCAGAAATTTCAGCAAAAATTTTCTTAAACAGGTCACCGGAAGGTCATCGGAACAGTACCGGAAGGTCACAGGAAAGTTACCGGAATGTTACCGGAATTGATCAGTTTTACAGTTTTCAGTTCATGAAGAGTTGGAAGATAAAAGGAGGAAGAAAAGAACAAATTTTGAAGCATGGAAGAGAACCGGAAAAATTGTACACATATGTACAGTAGTATAGTCCGCGTTATAAGCTTGTACAAATTTATCTATAAATACCTGGAAAATGTCGAGGCGCGAATAAGTGATGAACAGGAGGAAGAATGAGAGGCGTAGAGACATAGAATGAGAGAATGAGAAGTTAGATGTCATTAGACATATGAAAAGTTAGTTGAGTTTTCCTCTCATCACTCAACTGTAACTTTCTGAGTAATCGAAGAAACACTGCGCCGAAATCTTTGTGTGTTCTTCATCTGTGATAGATGATTTGTGAAATCCTATTGAGGATATCTAAGTCTATAGTTAATCAATCTATAGCTTAAGTTTCAGAGTTTAATTGTAAACAGAAACCGAGAATTGTCAGTAGGAACATTCATATGTGTTGAGTGTTCAAAGTTTACTGAAACAGGCGCATTTTCGGTGATCAATGTTTTGATCATTTCTCAGTGCATACTTTAAAGTTTTGCATGAGTGAGAGCTTAATCTTTAAGTTAGAAGATAAGCTACTCGTAACCAGAAGCATTTGCTTAAACGGGTTCTATTCAAGAAGAACCAAGTCTTAGAAGTTACAGGTGTAAAGTCGACTGTTCAAAATGACAGTTTCAGACATAGGTAACTTGTGAAGGTGATTTCTCAAGTTATACTAAACCTTTTGAGTAACTTTAACTTGAAGGAGGTGCGCAATCTCTAGGCGACACTCCATACAAAGTTTCATAAAAACCTTTACATGTTTGTCAGATTAATTTGAAGAAACTGTGCAGCAGAATGTTTGTGTGGTGAAGTTTTGACTTACTCTTGGTATAGAGGTGCTCTAATCACAAGAGTAGGTTGTTCTTTTGGAGATTAACACTCTCCATCACATGTTGCTAAGATGTCTACAATTAGATCATTGATTGCTATTGCTTCTTGTAAAGGATGGAAGTTATCACAATTAGATGTGACGAATGCATTCCTGAATGGATACATTGCAGATGAAGTGTACATGGAGCAACCAGAAGGCTTCATGGATCCAAATGAATCAGATTATGTGTGGAAGATCAAGAGAGCTTTGTATGGTTTGAAGCAGGCCCCAAGAGCATGGAATTATAGGCTTGTTAAGTTCTTGAATAAATGTGGATTTCAAGCATCAAAGGCAGATAGTAGCTTGCTAGTGAAGGCAAGTGAAAATGGACACATATACATGTGTATTTATGTTGATGATATTATTGTCATAGGTACAGATGCTCAAGGAATCAAGGAGCTTAAGAAGCAAATAGAGAAGGAGTTTAAGATAAGTGATTTGGGAAACTTATCTTATTTCTTAGGAATGCAGACTCTGTATACTCAACATGGAGTATATGTTACACAAGAGAGATACTTGAAGAATCTTCTGGTCAAGTTCAACATGGAGGATTGCAAGCCTTCAACTACACCATTGGAGGAAAATCATAAGTTGAGCAGATATGGAGGTGAAGAATTCAATGATATGAAGAAATATCAGAGTTTGATAGGTAGTCTAATCTATGCTACCTTGAAAAGACCAGATCTATCATATGCAGTAGGTGTGTTATCACAATTTATGCATTGTCCAAAGAAGACTCATTGGATTGCAACTCAAAGGGTACTCAGATATATCAAAGGAACCCTAAGTGAAGGTTTGTATTATGGATTTACTTTTGATACAAGAATCGAAGTGTTTAGTGATGCATACTGGGCAGGTGATTCAGATGATAGAAGGTCTACTCATGGGTATCTCTGTTATATTGGAGATAAACTAGTTTCTTGGTGCTCCAAGAAGCAACATACAATTGCTTTGTCATCTACAGAAGCTGAGTATAAAGGAATGGTAGAGGCTGCAAAAGAAGTGATATGGTTAAATGTTGGTGCAAGGCAATCAACAATTGAAGTTTAATGAAGGTTTGGAAGTCAAGGACTCAAGGAAAGTTCAATTTATGAAGCATGAAGGAAGTGCATATTCAGAAGTTGAAAGAGATGTACACATATGTACATTAATTCAGAGATAGTTCACTTATACTTTTGTATAGTCATGAGCTTGTAAATATTTGCCTATATATACTATGAAAAATGTCGGTGCAAAGAGGAGAGATTATGTGAGAACAAGAATAGAGGAGAATTAGATGTCATTAGACATGTTTAGAAGTGAATAGAATCTCTCTCATCACTTAGATGTAAATTTCCCAGAAATGGAAAAATATTGCGCCCGATGTTTTTGTTTATTCTCCTTCTGTGCTTGATCATTTCAAGAATCCTTTTGTAGACATCTAAGTCCATAGTTAATGAATCTATGGTTAAATTTTGAGAGCCTAATTGTAAACACGTTGTGAGAAATATGAGTAGGAACATTCATATGTGAAGAAGTGATCACTCGTTCCTAAAACAGGCGCAAAATTTGATGTTAATGTTTTGGTCAATTCTCCTTCCACATTGTAAAGTTTTGAGCAAGCAAGCACTCAATCTTTAAGAAGGTAAGCTATGTGTGGCTAAAAGCATTTTCATAAACGAGTTCCAGATTGAGAGAACCAAGTGTTAAAAGTTATAGGTGTCTAAATCGACTTCTCAGAAGAGCAGTTTTAGACATAGGTAACTTGTTGAGATCATTTCTCAAGATATACTGAATTTTTGGAGTGATTCAACTTGGAGAAGGTGCGCAAACTCTAGGCGACACCTTGTGCAAAATTTCATCAAAAACTTTACACAATTGATAAGTTAATGAGAGATATATTTGTAGCACACTTTTTGTGTAGTCATCTCCTTCACAGATTTTTCGAAATCTTCATAATTGATTATTGATCCTCTAAATTTGGTGAAGGTTTGAGTTACTCTTGTTATAGAGGTGCTCTAATTACAAGAGTAGCTTGTTTTTTTGGAGATTAACACTCTCCATCAGTGGTATCAGAGCACGAAGTATCAAAATTGAAAGGAAGGAGGATCTCGACTGCTGCAGGTGTAAAGAATTCAACATTTGAAGGTTCAAAAGGTGAAAGCTTGAGGGCAAAGCTTGAGAAGGAGGTCATACAACATCAAGGAAGACAAAAGGAACATTATTCAAAGTAAAGGTACATCTATTACTCATAAAGTTTGAAGAATTCAATACACAGGAGAAGAAAGGATGGGAGATTCTCTTCAAATAGAGAAGTTGGATAGAGAGAACTATCCAGCATGGTCAATGAGGATGGAAGCTCATCTTATGAACAAAGACTTGATAAGTTACATCACAGGTGAAGAAGAAAAGCCTGAATTTAGAGATCATAGTGTTCCAACTAGGGAAGAATTATCAGATTTGAAGAATTGGATGAAGAGAGATGCTCAAGCTAGGAGCATTATCTATATGGCAGTCAATGACTACTTGCTACCTCACATTAGAGGTCTTGAAAGTGCAAGTGATATATGGAATGCTTTGGAGGAGCATTTTCAAAACACCACAAAGTCAAGGAAGGCATCTTTGTGGTCAGAATTTACTACTTTCAAGAAGAAAGCTTCTCAATCCATCTCAGACTATGTAACAAGGATGAAGGACATTGCAAATGCATTAGGAGCAGTTGATGATGACATTGAGGAGGATAAATTGGTAAGGAAAATTCTCACAGGGTTGAGAGGTGATGACAAATGGAAGCCATTCATTTCGTCTACTGAATTATCACTTGATCATTTTACTCCTTACTTAAATCAGTTGCTAGGACATATGTTAACCTTTGAGTAGGATGTCAAAGGTGAAGGTGACAAGAGTACAGGTCATGCAATGTATTCAAAGGATAGGAAGAAAAATAGCAAAGGGAAGCAACAAACAAATGAGGATGAAGGTACAACTAGCCAAGCTAACTTCCTAACAGGAAGAGGAGGTGGCAAAGGTAGAGGAAGAGGCAGGAGTAATAAAGATGGAGTCAAAGCTTGCTGGATTTGTGGTAAGAAAAATCACTTAGCTAATGATTGTTGGCATAATACTTAGATTAATGGTGGATATAATCAGAACTTTAATTCAAGAGGAAGAGGTGGTAGAAATCAAAGAGGTAATTTTAGAGGTAGAGGTAGTAGAGGTTACTTTGGAAGAAATGTAGGTAGAGGATTCCAAAGTCAACAATACAACAATACCTACTACATTTGTGCTTCAGATCAGAAGGAGGATTCACCATTGATAATGAATGCAACTTGTGAAAGGCAAAGTGAAGATCAAAGAGTTTTCTACATTGACTCAGAATGTAGCAATCGCTTGAGTGGCAACATAGCTTTGATGATTGATTTGGAAAATAAGGTAACTAATCATGTAGTTCAAACAGGTGATAATACAAAGCACAATGTGAAGTCAATTGGATCCATGAAGGCCAAGGATGGTAGCACCCTCTTGAGTAAGGTCTTGTATGTTCCTACAATTCCTAAGAATCTAATAAGTGTAGGACAAATTGTTGAAAAAGGTTATGAAGTTAGATTCACTAATGATGGAGTGTTTGTGGAAGACCCTAGCAATGGGTATAAATAGATTGTTTCAGGGAAGAAAGAAGGAAGATTGTGCACATTGAAGATCCAAGGTAGTGTTGGTCATGCCTTGTTCACCTATGGAGGACATAAGATCTCTGAGTTAGATCTTCGGCACAAGAGGCTTGGACATTTCAATAAAAGAGGTATCAAAGATATGGTTAATAATGGTTCAGTGCTTGGATTGCCATATGTTGCAGGTCAACATATGACATATAGATGTGAGGCATGTCAATTAGGTAAGGCTCATAAGCAATCTTATTCCAAGCATGGTTTTATGTATTCAGGAAAGCTTGAATTGGTACACACAGATGTGTGGGGGCCATCAAAGGATTTCAGTATCAATGGTTCAAGGTATTATGTGATTTATGTTGATGATGCTACGAGATGGATCACTATCTATGTGATCAAAGATAAGTCAGAGGTATTCAATACATTCAAACATTATTATGTGTATGCAGAGAGAATTACAGGTCATAAGTTGAAGAGACTAAGGTCCAATGGAGGGGGAGAGTATTTCTCTAATGAGTTCAGTGATTACTTGTGGAATGCAGGTATAAAGAGAGAGGTTACTTGCAGGTACTCTCCTCAACAGAATGGTGTAGCAGAAAGGAGAAATAGAACTCTTGTTGAGTTTGCAAGATCCATGATGAAGGAGAAAAATTGCCCTAATTATTTGTGGGCTGAGGCTGTAAATACAGCTACTTATTTGGTTAATAGGTTACCATGTAAAGCTTTGCAGGGTATGACACCATATGAGGCATGGTGGGGTAAGAGACCTACATTAGACCATTGCAAAGTATTTGGATGTTTGGCATATGCATATGTGCCATCACAATTAAGGCACAAATTGGAACCTGAAGCTGAAAAGTATGTATTCATTGGTTATGATGATAAATAGATGGGATATAGGTTGTGGAGTCCATCCACAAAACAATTCATTGTATCAAAGGATGTTACATTTGATGAGCAAGGTACTTGGTATGCAGGTACAATCAATATTAATGCAGGTGATGAAGAAGTTGTGAATAAAAAAAAGATAGCCATTGCTGCATGTAAAGGTTGGAAATTATGTCAATTAGATGTGAAGAATGCTTTTTTAAATGGTTATATTTCAGATGATGTTTTCATGGAGCAAGATGGAAGGTATCCAAATTATGTGTGCAAGCTCAAAAGAGCTTTGTATGGTTTGAAGCAGGCCCCAAGGGCATGGAATTATAGACTTGTGAAGTTCTTAGAAGAACTTGGATTTCAAGTGTCAAAGGCAAATAGTAGCTTGCTTGTTTAAGCAAGTGATGATGGATTCATTTACATGTGCATATATGTTGATGATATAATTCTTATAGGTATAGATGAGAAAGGCATTCAAAGCCTAAAGAAGCAAATGGAAAAAGAATTTAAGATCAATGATTTGGGACATTTGTCATATTTCTTGGGCATGGAGATTTCATACACTCAACATGGCGTGTATGTGACTCAAGAAAGGTATTTGAGAAACTTGTTGATCAAGTTTAAGATGAATGATTGTAGGGTAGCACCTACTTTAATGGAGGTGAATCACAAATTGAGCAGATATGGAGGTGAAGAGTTCAAGGATATGAAACTATATCAGAGTTTGGTTGGTAGTCTGATATATGCTACATTAACTAGGCCTGATTTGTCATATGCAGTTGGAGTTTTGTCTCAATTCATGCATTGTCCTAGGAAAGAGCATTGGATTGCAGGTCAAAGAGTGTTGAGGTACATTAAGGGTACACTCAAAGAAGGTTTGTATTATGGTTTTACATCAGATACAAACATCAAGATATATAGTGATGTAGATTGGGCAGGTAATCTTGATGATAGGAGATCAACTTATGGATACTTGTGTTATGTGGGAGATAAGTTAATTTCTTGGTGTTCAAAGAAGCAACACACAGTTGCTTTATCATCTACAGAAGCAGAGTACAAAGGGATGGTTGAAGCTGCAAAGGAAGTGATATGGCTTAAGACTCTGATGAAAAGTTTTGACATCATTCAGAGTACACCTACCATTCATGGAGATAACATGAAATCATTGTATTTAGCTGCTAATCCTGTTTTTCATGCCAGGACCAAACACATTGAGATTCAGTATCACTTTCTAAGAGAGAAGGTGATGGATAAAGAGATTGAAGTAAAACATACTTCAACAAAAGATCAGATAGCTGATATGCTAACCAAAAGCTTGGATGGACAAAAGCTACAGAGATTCAAAGACATGGCAGGCATAAAGAAGATAGAGAAAACCTCAATTGATGATTGAGGGGGAGCTGTTGGTGCAGGGCAATCAGCAATTGAAGTTTAATGAAGGTTTGGAAGTCAAGGACTCAAGGAAAGTTCAAGTTATGAAGCATGAAGGAAGTGCATATTCAGAAGTTGAAAGAGATGTACACATATGTACATTAATTCAGAGATAGTTCACTTATACTTTTGTATAGTCATGAGCTTGTAAATATTTGCCTATATATACTATGAAAAATGTTGGGGCAAAGAGGAGAGATTATGTGAGAACAAGAATAGAGGAGAATTAGATGTCATTAGACATGTTTAGAAGTGAATAGAATCTCTCTCATCACTTAGATGTAAAATTCTCAGAAATGGAAAAATATTGTGCCCGATGTTTCTGTTTATTCTCCTTCTGTGCTTGATCATTTCAAGACTCCTTTTGTAGACATCTAAGTCCATAGTTAATGAGCCTATGGTTAAAGTTTGAGAGCCTAATTGTAAATAGGCTGTGAGAATTATGAGTAGGAACATTCATATGTGAAGAAGTGATCACTGGTTCCTAAAACAGGTGCAAAATTTGATGTTAATGTTTTGGTCAGTTCTCCTTCCACAGTGTAACGTTTTGAACAAGCAAGCACTCAATCTTTAAGTTGGAAGGTAAGCTATTTATGGCTAAAAGCATTTTCATAAACGGGTTCTAGATTGAGAAAACCAAGTGTTAAAAGTTATAGGTGTCTAAATCAACTTCTCAGAAGAGCAGGTTTAGACATAGGTAACTTGTTGAGATCATTTCTCAAGATATACTGAATCTTTTGGAGTGATTCAACTTGGAGAAGGTGCAAAAATTGTAGCCGACACCGTGTGCAAAGTTTTATCAAAAACTTTACACAATTGATAAGCTAATGAGAGAGATATGTGCAACAGACTTTTTGTGTAGTCATCTCCTTCATAGATTTTTCAAAATCTTCATAATTGATTATTGATCCTCTAAATTTGGTGAAGGTTTGAGTTACTCTTGTTATAGAGGTGCTCTAATTACAAGAGTAGCTTGTTCTTTTGGAGATTAACACTCTCCATCATTAAAGACTTTGTTGAAGAGTTTTGGAACTGATTAGAGTACTCCAATTATTTTTGGAGACAATATGAGTTCATTATATTTGGCAGCTAACCCTGTTTTTCATGCCAGAACTAAACATATAGAGATTCAATATCATTTCTTGAGGGAAA
>MU261170.1:20000-47500 GCA_020310875.1 Ceratopteris richardii | reverse complement strand
GTATATGGAAACATGAGAAGTTACACGAGGCGCAAAATTCGATGTTAATGTTTTGGTCAGTTCTCCTTCCACAGTGTAAAGTTTTGAGCAAGCAAGCACTCAATCTTGAAGTTGGAAGGTAAGCTATCTGTGGCTAAAAGCCTTTTCATAAACGGGTTCTAGATTGAGAGAACCAAGTGTTAAAAGTTATAGGTGTCTAAATCGACTTCTCAAAAGAGTAGTTTTAGACATAGGTAACTTGTTGAGATCATTTCTCAAGATATACTGAATCTTTTGGAAGGATTCAACTTGGACAAGGTGTGGAAATTGTAGAAGACACCTTGTGCAAAGTTTTATCAAAAACTTTACACAATTGATAAGGAAATGAGAGAGATATGTGCAACAGACTTTCTGTGTAGTCATCTCCTTCACAGATTTCTCAAAATCTTTATAATTGATCATTGATGTTCTAAATTTGGAGAAGGTTTGAGTTATTCTTGTTATAGAGGTGCTCTAATTACAAGAGTAACTTGTTCTTTTGGAGATTAACACTCTCCATCTGTGGTATCAGAGCAGGAAGCATCAGAATTCAAGGAAGGAGGACCCCGACTGCTGCAGACATAAAGAATTCAACAAATAAAGACTCAAAAGGTGAAAGCTTGAGGGAAAAGCTTGAGAAGGAGGTTATACGACATCAAGGAAGGCAAAACAAACATTATTCGAAGTGAAGGTACATCTATTACTCATAAAGGTTGAAGAATTCAATATACAGGTGAAGAAAGGATCGGAGATTCTCTTCAAATAGAGAAGTTGGATAGAGAGAACTATCCAGCATGGTCAATGAGGATGGAAGATCATCTTATGAGCAAAAACTTGATAGCTACATCACAGGTGAAGAAGAAAAGCCTCAATTTAGAGATCCTAGTGTTCCAACTAGGGAGGAATTATCAGACTTGAAGAATTGGATGAAGAGAGATGCTCAAGCTAGGAGCATTATCTATATGGCAGTCAATGACTACTTGCTACCTCACATTAGAGGTCTTGAAAGTGCAAGTGATATATGGAATGCTTTGGAGGAGCATTTTCAAAACACCACAAAGTCAAGGAAGGCATCCTTGTGGGCAGAATTTACCACTTTCAAGAAGAAGGCTTCTCAATCCATCTCAGACTATGTAACAAGGATGAAGGACATTGTAGATGCATTAGGTGCAGTTGATGAAGACATTGAGGAGGATAAATTGGTAAGGAAAATCCTCACAGGTTTGAGAGGTGATGACAAATGGAAGCCATTCATTTTGTCTACTAAATTATCACTTGATCATTTTACTCCTGACTTAAATCAGTTGCTAGGACATATGTTAACCTTTGAGCAGGATGTCAAAGGTGAAGGTGACAAAAGTACAGGTCATGCAATGTATTCAAAGGATAAGAAGAAAAATAGCAAAGGGAAGCAACAAGCAAATGAAGATGAAGGCACAACTAGTCAAGCCAACTTCCTAAGAGGAAGAGGAGGTGGCAAAGGTAGAGGAAGAGGCAGGAGTAATAAAGATGGACTCAAAGCTTGCTGGTTTTGTGGTAAGACAAATCACTTAGCTAATGATTGTTGGCATAATACTCAGAGTAATGGTGTATATAATCAGAACTTTAATTCAAGAGGAAGAGGTGGCAGAAATCAAAGAGGTAATTTCAGAAGTAGAGGTTACTTTGGAAGAAATGTAGGTAGAGGATTCCAAAGTCAACAATACAACAATACCTACTACAATTATGCTTCAGATCAGAAGGAGGATTCAACATTGATAATGAATGCAACTTGTGAAAGGCAAATTGAAGACCAAAGAGTCTTCTACATTGACTCAGGGTGTAGCAATCACCTGAGTGGTAACATAGCATTGATGACTGATTTGGAGAATAAGATAACTAATCATGTGGTTCAAACAGGTGACAATACAAAGCACAATGTGAAGTCAATTGGATCAATGAAGGCCAAGGATGGAAGTACCCTTTTGAGTAAGGTCTTGTATGTTTCTACAATTCCTAAGAATTTGATAAGTGTAGGACAAATTGTTGAAAAAGGTTATGAAGTTAGATTTACTAATGAAGGAGTGTTTGTGGAAGATCCTAGCAATGGATATAAACAGATTGTTTCATGAAGAAAGAAGGAAGATTGTTCACATTGAAGATTCAAGGTAATGTTGGTCATGCCTTGTTCACTTATGGAGGGCATAAGATCTCTGAGTTAGATCTTTAGCACAAGAGGCTTGGACATTTTAATGAAAAAGGTATAAAAGATATGGTTAACAATGGTTTAGTGCTTGGATTGCCTAATGTTGTAGGTCAACATATGACATACATATGTGAGGCATGTCAATTAGGTAAGGCTCATAAGAAATCTTATTCCAAGCATGGTTTTATGTATTCAGAGAAGCTTGAATTGGTACACACAGATGTGTGGGGACCATCAAAAGATTTTAGTATCAATGGTTCAAGGTATTATGTGATTTATGTTGATGATGCTACCAGATGGATCACTATCTATGTGATCAAAGATAAGTCAGAGGTATTCAATACATTTAAACACTATTATGTGTATGCAGAAAGAATTACAGGTCATAAGTTGAAGACACTAAGGTCAGATGGAGGGGGAGAGTATTTCTCTAATGAGTTTAGTGATTACTTGTGGAATGCAGGTATAAAGAGAGAGGTTACTTGCAGGTACTCTCCTCAACAAAATGGTGTAACAGAGAGAAGAAATAGAACTCTTGTTGAGTTTGCAAGATCCATGCTGAAGGAGAAAAATTGCCCAAATTACTTGTGGGCTGAGGCTGTAAACACAGCTTCTTATTTGGTTAATAGGTTGCCATGTAAAGCTTTGCAGGGTATGACACCATATGATGCATGGTGGGGTAAGAGACCTACGTTAGACCATTGGAAAGTATTTGGATGTTTGGCATATGCATATGTGCCATCACAATTAAGGCACAAATTGGAACCTAAAGCTGAAAAGTATGTATTCATTGGTTATGATGATAAGCAGATGGAATATAGGTTGTGGAGTCCATCCACAAAACAATTCATTGTATCAAAGGATGTTACATTTGATGAGAAAGGTACTTGGTATGCAGGTACAATCAATATTAATGCAGGTGATGAAGAAGTTGTGAATTAAAAGAAAGGTAAATCAAAGGTTCAGATATTTGATGAAGAGGAGAATAATGAAGTACAAGTTGAAGTTGAAGAAATGCCAAGATTTGATCCTGAGTGTGATGAACTAGAAACCTCAAGGAGTGGAGAACTTAGAAGGTCATCAAGACACAAGTGGCAACCTACAAGGTATAGCTATGACACTTCTTTTTTGGCTACCAAAGATCATGCTTATATGATAAAGGCAAATGAAGATCCTTCTACATATGAAGAGGCAAAAGGTAAGGAAAATTGGGAGAAAGCTATGTAGGAAGAAAATGATGCATTGATGGAGAATCAGACATGGGAGTTGGTTCCTAAAACAAATAGCCAGAAGATCATTGGATGCAAATGGGAAGTGTGTCTAGGTATAAAGCTAGACTTGTTGTTAAGGGTTTTGGTCAGACTTATGGTATAGATTATGATGAGACCTATAGTCCTGTGGCAAAGATGAGAACCATCAAGACACTCATAGCTATTGCTGCATGTAAAGGTTGGAAATTATGTCAATTAGATGTGAAGAATGCTTTTTTAAATGGTTATATTTCAGATGATGTTTTCATGGAGCAACCACAAGGATTCAGAGATGGAAGGTATCCAGATCATGTGTGCAAGCTCAAGAGAGCTTTGTATGGTTTGAAGCAGGCCCCAAGGGCATGGAATTATAGACTTGTGAAGTTCTTGAAAGAACTTGGATTTCACGTATCTAAAGCAGATAGTAGCTTGCTTGTCAAAGCAAGTGATGATGGGTTTATTTATATGTGCATATATGTTGATGACATTATTCTTACAGGTACAGATGAAAAAGGCATTCAAAGCCTAAAGAAGCAAATGGAGAAAGAGTTCAAAATCAGTGATTTGGGAGACTTGTCATATTTCTTGGGCATGGAGATTTCATACACTGAACATGGAGTGTATGTGACTCAAGAAAGGTATTTGAGAAACTTGTTAATCAAGTTTAAGATGAATGATTGTAGGGTAGGACCTACTCCAATGGAGCTGAATCACAAATTGAGCAGATATGGAGGTGAAGAGTTCAAGGACATGAAACTATATGAGAGTTTGGTTGGTAGTCTGATCTATGCTACATTAACTAGGCCTGACTTGTCATATGCACTTGGAGTTTTGTCTCAATTCATGCATTGTCCTAGGATAGAACATTGGATTGCAGGTCAAAGAGTGTTGAGGTACATTAAGGATACACTCAAAGAAGATTTGTATTATGGTTTTACATCAGATACAAACATCAAGATATATAGTGATGCAGATTGGGCAGGTAATCCTGATGATAGGAGATCGACTTATGGATACTTGTGTTATGTGGTAGATAAGTTAATTTCTTGGTGTTCAAAGAAGCAACATACAGTTGCTTTATCATCTACAGAAGTAGAGTATAAAGGGTTGGTTGAAGCTGCAAAGGAAGTGATATGGCTTAAGACTCTTATGAAGAGTTTTGACATTATTTAGAGTACACCCACTATTCATGGAGATAACATGAGTTCATTGTGTTTAGCTGCTGACCCTCTGTTTCATGCCAGGACTAAACATATTGAGATTCAGTATCACTTTCTAAGAGAGAAGGTGATGGATATAGAGATTGAAGTCATACATACTTCAACAAAAGATCAGATAGCAGATATGCTAACCAAAAGCTTCGATAGACCAAAGCTACAGAGATTCAAAGACATGGCAGGTATAAAGAAGATAGAGAAAACCTCAATTGATGATTGAGGGGGAGCTGTTGCTGCAGGGAAATCAACAATTGAAGCTTTAATGAATATTTGGAAGCCAAAAGATTGAAGGAAAGTTCAAATTATGAAGCATATAGGAAGTGCATATTCAGAGGATGAAGATGTGTACACATATGTACATTAATTCAGAGATAGTTCACTTATACTTTTGTATAGTCATGATATTGTAAATATTTGCCTATATATACAAGGAAAAAGTCAGGGCAAATATGAGAGAGCATGAGAATAGAGTAGTCAATGGTTGTATGAGTCATTAGACATCTTAGAAGTGAGTTAAGTCTCTCTCATCACTCATATGTAAATTTTCTCAGAAATAGAAAATTTTGCACCCGATCTTTCTGAGTATTCTCCTTCTGTGTTGAATCTTTTGTGAAATGTTTTTGTACAAGTCTAATTCTATAGTTGATTGACCTTTGTACGAATTTTCAGTTTCTAATTGTGATCAGGCTAAGAGAATTGAGTGTAGGAACATTTACATGTGTAAATGGAAACATGAGAAGTTACAGGAGGCACAAAATTTGATGTTAATGTTTTGGTCACTTCTCCTTCCACAGTGTAAAGTTTTGAGCAAGCAAGCACTCAATCTTTAAGTTGGAAGGTAAGCTATCTGTGGCTAAAAGCAGTCTCATAAACGGGTTCTAGATTCAGAGAACCAAGTGTTAAAAGTTATAGGTGTCTAAATTGACTTCTCAGAAGAGCAGTTTTAGACATAGGTAACTTGTTGAGACCATTTCTCAAGATATACTGAATCTTTTGGAGTGATTCAACTTGGAGAAGGTGTGCAAAGTATAGGCAACACCTTGACCAAATTTTTATCAAAAACTTTACACAATTGATAAGGAAATGAGAGAGATATGTGCAGCAGACTTTCTGCATAGTCATCTCCTTCACAGATTTCTCAAAATCTTTATAATTGATCATTGATCTTCTAAATTTGGAGAAGCTTTGAGTTATTCTTGTTATAGAGGTGCTCTAATTACAAGAGTAACTCGTTCTTTTGGAGATTAACACTCTCCATCATCTATCTGTCTGTCTCTCTATCTATCTATCTATCTATCTATCTATCTATCTATCTATCTATCTATCTATCTATCTATCTATCTATCTATCTATCTATCTATCTATCTATCTATCTATCTATATATCTATCTATCTATCTATCTATCTATCTATCTATCTATCTATCTATCTATCTATCTATCTATCTATCTATCTATCTATCTATCTATCTATCTATCTATCTATCTATCTATCTATGGATCTATCTATCTATCTATGGATCTATCTATCTATCTATCTATCTATCTATCTATCTATCTATCTATCTATCTATCTATCTATCTATCTATCTATCTATCTATCTATCTATCTATCTATCTATCTATCTATCTATCTATCTATCTATCTATCTATCTATCTATCTATCTATCTATCTATCTATCTTTATATCTATCTGTCTATCTATCAATTTATCTATCTATCAATCTATCTATCTATCTATCTATCTATCTATCTATCTATCTATCTATCTATCTATCTATCTATCTATCTATCTATCTATCTATCTATCTATCTATCTATCTATCTATTTATCTACCTATGTATCTATCTATCTATCTATCTATCTATCTATCTATCTATCTATCTATCTATCTATCTATCTATCTATCTATCTATCTATCTATGTACGTATCTATCTATCTATCTATCTATCTATCTATCTATCTATCTATCTATATAATATCTACCTACCTATCTATCTATCTTGTTGGAGCAGTACAATCAACAATTGGTGATTATATAAAGTCTAGAAGTGAAGAGATGAAGGAAAGTTTGAAGATCAACTTCATGAAGTAAAGAGAAGATTCAGATAGCAAAGTGTTTTAAATTATATGTACATTAGTTTTGTATATACTTCAATACACTTGAAGAAATGATGAATCAGTACTCATATATATATATATATATATATATATATATATATATATATATATATATATATATATATATATATATATATATATATATATATATATATATATATATATATATATATATATATATATATATATATATATATATATATATATATAAGTACGTGCTCATATTCGAATGATGAGTGTAAGATGAAATATAGATGATGTAGCTCAGTGATGAGTAGCACCTCCTTTAATGTCAATCCGGGAAGACGTGAGGATGGTATGAAGACCTCGAGCAAGTGGCTGCACAAGTGCGTGAGTGAGAAGCACACTAGCATGCACACACATACACACACACGCGCACACAAGGCAAGACAAAGAGTGAGAATCAATGGAGTTTTTAGATTACTTTCAAAATGCTCTTACAAGTTCGTTTCAATTACAATCTAAACTGAGAAATGAGCTCTCTAGCTCTTTTTATAGCTTTTGGCTAAGTTTTGGCCCTGTCCAGACCTAGTGTCCGGCCTAGTTAGGTTCCAGGGCTTATTTGAGGGCTCAAACGATATCTAAAAAATACGAAAATTGGCAGGTAGATACTTCTAAAGCTCCTCAAGCTCAAGGACTCCTTGGCTTGCACAAAATGGAGCTACAAAAAGATGAATTGGTATTTACAATGGTGTTTAGTGATGAAAATCACTTTGAATGGGTGTAAAGGATTTGAAAATTTAAAGGTTGCCTTAGTGCTAGATCTGCGTGAGTGCTCGTACTTGCTTCTTCATGAGGAAAATTACTGGCCTATTTGCCAGATCTTCGTTGACTCCCTTGTCTGCTGGCCTATTTGCCAGATCTTCGTTGACTCCCTTGTCTGCTGCTAACACCCCCCCCTCTCTCGCGTCTGTCGTCCCTGACAGACCCTTGTTGTGGGGGTTTCTGAATGTAGTACTCGACGACATCCTGCGCTAAGTGATGTTCAGCAATTCTCAACCCTTTGGCCAAATCTGTCAGAAGAGCATCCCAGTCTACCGGCCCGGGAACCTCTGGATGTGGTATACGTAGCTTTTCGGAATGTAGAGCTTGTTCTACTGCAAACAACTGCAAGAGATGGGATGGTCTGGGAATGAATATCTCGGAGTGATATTCCCAGAATCCCGTGACAAACATCTCTTCAAACGTTTGTTTGAAGCAGGCCGATAGATATTTGATGCCAGCGTGCCATGCATACACAACATTAATCGATGGGGTTGTGCTCATGTCGTATACAAGGTCCTGGTTACCTTCATTAAATCCTAGTGCTGAGAGATGCGGTTCCTTGACATTTTTGAAGGTCCTGAAGGTGACCAGCATAAGTTCGAAAATCTTCAGGCACATCTGAGTCATGACATCAGGTACATTCTTGAAACGGAACCCCCAATGTCGAATCGTCGAAATCATATATCCAATAGTAGGTGGACCCTTAGGGGGTGCGAAGTACACATAATTAAGCCACTTCTCACATCCTTTAATCGTCAGCACTGTTTGTGTGTACTCCGGCCAGGATCTCCTTTGAAATACAGGGCAATAACATGGGTTATATTTGATGTACAATGGCATGTTGTTCCATGTTCTTACCATTTCCGGGTAGGTTTCGAGCAGCCGAATTCTCCATGTCGGTTGGCGAATATGTCCCTGCTTGGCACTTTCTGGGATGTCGTCAGGTGCAAATTGGGTGGCAGAGGTTGGTTCCCTCGATGTGTGGTGCTTGATCTCCGCATTATAATCCGCCATTAGCACGCAAAAAGGAACATACAGGTCGTCCGATGGGCCGATCCACCTATGGTGTGAGAGATTCTGAAAATAATCGGATTTGATTACAACCTCTTCCAATTTTGACATCAGTGCGATTTGGACTGCCACCCTATCATCATGCGTCGTGGCTACTTTCTCTAATTTTTGCATCCATTCAGGTGCCTCAATTTCAATTGTGTCCATGCCCTGTTCCGTTCGCTTACCTCCGGGTGTTGGCATCGGGACATAGGGATCCTCGAATGTTTCTTCTACTTCAATTGGCACAAGATCGTCAGGCTCGGGCTCTACCAGAGGGGAGGGCCGACGCTCATATTGCATGACCTTGCTGCGTAATTCCTCAAGTTCGGCCCGGAGTTTAGTGACCTCTTCAGCTGTTTCTTCTGCGGTTGTGCTCTGGCTGGGTTCTGTCTGTCGGGTGGCCAACTGTCTTCGTAACTCATCTCTCTCTTTTTCTAAAGCGGCATGGGCCTCCATTAGATCTGCATGAGTTTCTAACACCACCTTCATATTCTTAGAGGTAATGGCCTTAAATCGCTCTGTGTCAATTTCCTGTGGGGAACCCTCCATGGCCGCCTCCAGATTTTCTTCGTTCTATTTCTGTAATCTTTTATTCTCCTCTAGCGCTGTAGACATATGCTTGCGGAGGAGGCCCAAGTTCCGTCGAAGTTTCAGGTTTTCTGTGATCTGAGAATGTAGCAGCTCGTCCATGTGTCGTCGTTCTTCATCATCTGCTTGGGGTGGGTTGGCTTCTAATTGTGCGTATTGTTCCTGTAATGTCACGTGCTGCTGTTGTAGTAGCTGTTTCTGCTCTTCAAGATCCCTACATCGTGCTTGGAGATCTTCGTGGCTTCGGAAGAGCCTTATATGTTGGTTGTCAAGGTGTTGGTAGTGTTGCTGAAGTTGGGACATGCATTGATACATATTATTACATACATTATTAAAAGGAATGGTGGGAGAAATGGTGTTGAATGCAGCGGGGAAGGGAAAGGGAAAGGGAATTGTGGATGCAGTACTGGAGAAGGGTGAGGGGGGAGGTGGGGGAATGGGAGATTATGGGTAAATGGGGGGTGGGAGAGGTGCAGATGTGGGTGATACCTCCATGGATTCAAAAGTGGAGGCAGTGATGGGAGTGACTGTGAACATGGGGATTGTGGTTGCAGTGAGAGTTGTGAACGTGTATAGAGGTGTGTGTAATTGTGAACTCCCAGGAAGTGTGATGGGAATAGTGGGGTTTACCGTGGCTATGGTTAGACTTATGTGTTCAGTGGAAATAGAGTATGTGGGTTGACTGATGGTTTGTGCGTCGGTGTGTGTAGTGGGTTTGGAGGTGGTGACAGTAGAGGTTACCGTGGTAGAGGAAGGTGAATGGGGTGGATGTGGGGGAGAAGGTGGCAAGGGAGGTGATGGAGGTGCACTCGATGTGTGGGCTTCCTCGGTGTCGTGAACAGTGTGTGCTGTGCCAGTGGTTGTGGGGGTGCCTTGTGGTCCTGAACCTAATACATTCATTAGTTTTCCTGTTCGTGGGGGGCGTCTTCCATATCTTTTCTCTGTCCTTCATGATTGCGCTAGTGCAGTGTGCACCGTTTCAGGTACTCCCAAAGCATCTGATATCATTTCCAGGGTGGCACGGTATTGCTCGTCCACGCCTTCCTCCACCAGAATCTGGTTCATGAGGGCTTTACCTGCAGCTAATGATAGCCTGTGTTGCTCTTGGACTCGGTTCATCGTATCGTAGAGCTTCTTTAATGCGTTAGTATAGGCGGGGGCACCTTCCAGTACTTGGAGGGCTTCTTGATCATACTCTTGTTCTTCTACTTCTGATTGTCCACCCTGTGCCTCCTCATGAGCTTCTTCTTCATCGTCCACATTGACTACGTCTGGTTGACTGGGTTGGGCTTGGTCAGGGGCAGTTTGCTGTCCACCGGCTTGCTCTTCTTCAACTTCCGCATTTACAGCATCTATGATTCTTGCAACTTCTTCGTCCGTTAGATCCTCCAGAGTGAATCCATGCGGGAATTCCAGATCAGTCGGTACTGGTGGAAACACAAGATTAGGGCCATCTGTGCTGTGCCTGGGTAACCTGATAGTAAATGGTTGCACTCATCGGGGAAGTCTTGGGGTTGTCTCAGGCGTCAGGGTTGCACCGCGAGCTTGTGCACAAGGCATCTGGACGGCGCCTCTCATCTTCTTTGAGGGAGGCCCTACAGCTGACAATCTGCGTTGAAATTCCTGTGCTCTGGACCAGATGAGAGCCCTCTGCACCGGTACATCATATGCGAGACATCTGTATACAATTCTTGTAAGTGCACAGCAACCATACAGCACAGATTTTTGCTTCTTATACCATCTCTGATGAGCCATATGAATGTGGTCGATAATCCAGTGGGGCATATTGATGGTCAACTCAAAAGCATCCGCCAGGTAGAGGCTAAACCAGATCTTTTTGGGAGGCATGGTGAACCTCTCCTACGCGGGGAAGGCGAAATGTTGCATGACCATGCGTAAGTGGATGGCAATCGTAGGTGTCATCGCAACCATGTCCTTCAACTTCGTCAGATTCCTGTTCTTCATATTGTCTGGAACCATAGTTTCTTTCTCTGTTGGGATGTGCATACCTCTCATGTCGAGTGCTTCTCTCACCAAGTTGATAGTCAAGCGGAAACGCTTCAGCTCGTTGCCCCTTGTGAGTGATGGGAGCACAAAGGAACTGTATCCTTTCTTGTCTTTGCTGGGAGTGAGGGTACTAATTAAGTATGAGCACCTTAGAAAATCCGGCTTTGGTAGTTGGAACTTGAAGTAATCATAAAGCCCAGCCTTCTTCCATATCGACTTCAGTCCTTCATTATTCTGCAGCTTTTCAAACTCCCTCGTAAAGAAATGGTATCTGCCCCAACGTCCATTGAACTCTACCTCGGACTCCCACATGTATGTGCCTTCACCCAGAGGTCCAGCAACGTCACTGAACCAGTGTGAGGTTTTGCCCACCGGCATGGTGTGACCCTGTGGAGGATTCTGGATTGGTATGGCATGCAATGCTCGTAATGCCACTGGTCTTTCCGTTAATTCCTCCTCGACTGGAAGGCTTTCGATGTCCACCACTTGGGGGCTGGTGCCGGCCTGAGAGCTAGTTCCAACCGTATCTGCCATTTTACCTCTTGCTGCCTGTCTCTGTGAGAATATACAACCATGTGTTAATATTGTTCAGGACAGGGGAGGACCGTTGTTGTTCCCATCACAATATTAACATGAGGGTCGGGAGCGAATAATGGGTTAGTAAGTGTTCGGTGCACGTGTGTGTAGTTAATGCTTGGGTAGTCCTAGGAGACTAATGAAGTTAGTAAGTGGGGATGAATTTACAAATTGGGGTCAGGGGGTTTATTACAGGTCTTAGGCTGCCAATTGCAATGGACGGGCTTTGTTTTTGGTTTCATAGAGACTCTAGAGAGCTTTATCGGTATCTGGGTTTGAAAATGAGGCCTTTTAGGGACCCATTTACAATTGATTATATGCATGCTCATGGGCCTTGGTGTGTTCCTGAGTGTTGAGAACGAGTGAATACTGGCTGTACGAGTAGATGGGTTATGCTGTATAGGTCGTGGCCTCGGCGTAGCTATTTGCGCCCGCAAGCAAGCCTTAGGCACCCAAATTTGTCTTGATTGTGGGCTAGCCTTCATCGACTTCTTGGGCACCCAAATAGATTTCACGTTAGCAGGAGAATTTCTGCAAGACTTCTTATTAACGTCGTGTTGTTGGTTATTAATAAGAGACTTAGCCCGTGTAGTTGGCGGTGGTGCAACCGGTTGTTCGCCTTTCCGCACCCACACATGGTTTACTTTCTGGGACATTCTGCTGCGCAGGTACTTTTGATCTCGGACATAGGTAGTACTTTGCTTCTTCTGCCTTTGATCCACCTTGGGTTGCTGCCTCCTTCTGGCCTTTGGAAAAGAAGGGAGTTCCGTTGCATCCCTGACTCCTTTTTTGCGAATATCATTCCTCTGCAACACATGGTTTTGGACAAGAACAGCATGGTCATCTTCATGTGTACCCCTGGAAGGACCAGGAGTCTGTGCCTTTCCTAGTTCCTTGAGTGCTCCATTGTCTAATTCTACTGTAACTCGACTATGATTGACCCAAACCTGGAGAAGTCCACTTCTTAGGTTTAAATTGACTGCTTGGTCATAGATCCAATCTTGACCCAAGACAAGAGGTTCAGTGAGATCCTCATCTTGACACACCAGTACTTTAACAGTCATTTCCTCATCATGAATGTAGAGGGGAAGTTCCACCTCGCCCATGCAAGGGGTTTCCACGCCTCCCAATCCTATGAGATATGCTTCCACAGGATTGACAGTTAACTGTAACTCTTGACAGTAAGACACTCTAACAGCACTAGTGGCTGCGCCTGAGTCAATCAAGGCTCTTACGTTCCTTGCGCTCTTTCCTTGTCCTATATCTAGGGTTATGAAAGGACGTCTATCAATTATCCTATGCGAGCTTGTTCCTGCAACTTCACACATGGCTGTAGGATATCCTTGATCTGCATAGTCATTCGCTCTAGGCTGATCCCTACCTTGCCTTCGTAACTTCATCCTTCTGATGCGTTCTAAAGCTTCTGCTTGAGCTTCTTCTCGAACTCGCTTTTCTTCCTCTTTGCGTTTCTTAGCAGTGTTGAGTCGGCTGAGCATTTCCTCCGTGAGGGGTTCCTGATACAACTTGACTCTACAACCGCTAATATAGTTTGGGAGAACATCACCCTCTAATGTGGCCAATTGTACTGCTCCACTCGTGGAGATCCTATTGATGATCATAGGTCCGTAGCCTCTCTTTTCTAGCTTCCTTGCGTGTTGTTTCAGTGTATAGACTAAAACTAGAACTCCTGCTTTCAAACCCTTATCCTTCACATGGGCATCGAAGTATGCTTTCTGTCTCTTCTTGGCTGCATATATTCCTGCAGCGGCTCTCAGTCTGGTTTCTCCTAATCGTTCAAGGTCAAAGATCCTAGAGGAGAGCTCATGACCTGTCCATTCGTGCTCTTGTGCTACTTTCAACGTAGGTATTAAGAAGTCCAAAGGTAGCACAGCGTTTTGGCCAAATACCATCTGAAAGGGGGTGGCTTGGAGTACCGTTTTGTAGGCCACTCGGTATGCCCAAACAGCATGGTGTAGCTGTTTATCCCAATCAGAGCGTTTTGTGTTCACTAATTTTGTCAGTACATTGCATAAGATCTTATTAGTGCTCTCAGCTTGTCCATTAGCTTGAGGGTGATAGGGGGCAGACTTCTTGTGTATTACCAAGAATTCTTGGAGTAGATTTTCAATCACTTTGTTCAAGAAATGAGTGCCTCTATCACTTACAAGCTCTATAGGTAGCCCATATCTCGTGAATACATTCTCAAACAAGAATTTAGCAGTTGTTTGAGCATCGTTCTTTGTCGTAGCCTTTACCTCCACCCACTTGGTGAGATAATCTGTTGCAACAATGATGTATTCCGCATGAGAAACCTTAGCTGGGGGATTAATAGGACCTACGAAGTCTATTCCCCACTTAGAAAATGCACGTCCACCCATCATAGGTTTCAGTGGCATCTCATCTTTGCGTATAGGATACTGAGTTCTCTGACAGACATCACACCGTTTTACATAGGTATGTGCATCCATGTGAAGGGTAGGCCACCAGAAGCCCGCAAATAGTACTGCCTTGATCACCCGATCTGGTCCAAAGTGCCCTCCTGCTACACCTTGGTGAGCAGTTTCCAAGATCTTAAGATATTCACTCTCATGGACACACAGTCTCAGGTAACCATCTTTACCACGCTTGTATAGATTATCACCAATGAGTGAGTAATCCAGGGCTTCTTGTTCTAAACTCCTTGTCCTAGCCAGAGTCATGTCTGGAGGGAATGTGTTTGTCCTCAGGAAGGATACTAGAGGCTCACTCCAATCTGGCACAATGGATACTTGATAAAGAGTGGCGTGTTCCACTGGTGGTTTAGTGCAACAGATTGGGCATTCCTTGCACAACTTTTGGACGTCAGCTTCCATAGTTGGCCAATGTACTCCGAGTCTCTTTAGGGTCTGTAAAGTTCGTTGCTTTGAATGGTGTTGCTCTAGTGCACCTACATGTGCTAATTGCAACCATTTAGCGTACTCATCCTCTTCTACGCAACAAGCCAAGATCCCTTGATCTGTGTGCTTGTACATACTTCCTGCCATGATGTGGTACTTTTGGGCTTTTACAACTTCTCTATTCCGTGTGTTTACCACTGGATGATTAGGCCCGTATGTCAATACTGGTACCAATGGCTTAGCCCACTGCGGTACAACTTCCAAATTAAACAAGTAAGCATCAGGAAGATCATCCGATACTCCTTGTGGGGCTTCTCCAGATGTGAGCCTGGAAAGGTGATCTGCTCTCAAATGAGTCCTACCTTTTCTTACCACTACCTCAAAATCATATTCCATTAGCAAGAGAAACCATATCACTAATCTTCCTGTATTGCATGGCTTGTTTACGAGGTATAGCAATGCTTGATGATCAGTAAAAAATTTGAACTTATTTGCAAGCAAATAGTGTCTAAATTTCTTAACTGCATAAACCATGCCTAAGCCTTCTCTCTCCGTAGTGGTGTAATTTCGTTCAGCTGCATTCAACTGTCTACTGGCATAGGCAATTGGAAGATCCATATTACCTTCACCAGTAGGTTGAGCAAGCACACATCCAATAGCATAATTGGATGCATCAACATGAACATGGAATGGCTTATTCAAATCTGGTGTGGTCAAGATTGGTGCTGAACATAATCTTCGTTTAAGCTCCTGGAAGGAATTCTCACATTCATCCGTCCACTCAAAGTTTGTCAGAAGTCCGTACATGGGCTTTGCAATGACAGCATACATGTGTATAAATCGTCGGTAATAACCACAATGCCCCATGAAAGCTTGTACTTCCTTGACATTCTTTGGCCTAGGTAGCTCTGCTATGGCTCTCACTTTCTCTTCGTCGGTAGATATGCCATTCTTTGACACTATGTGTCCTAGAATCTTGCCTTGCCTGACCATAAAAACACACTTTTCTGGGTTCAGGCAGACTTGATATTCTCTACATTTATCAAAGATTTGTCTGAGTTCAGGAATATGAGTGTGTCTAATGTTGGAATGAGCGCAAAGATCATCAACATAGACTTCTAAACTCTTCCTCAGGAACTCCTTAAACACATGGCACATCAGCCTCTGGAAGGTTGCTGGTGCATTGGTAAGCCCAAATGGCATTACTCTAAAAGCAAAAATGCCCCATTCTGTGGCAAAGGCCATTTTATGCTGATCCTCTGGAGCTATGGCTACTTGATTGTAACCCGAAAATCCATCGAGGAAACTGTACACTTCCTTGCCTGCCACTCTTTCTAAGAGATGTTCTGTGATGGGAAGCGAATAGTTATCACGAATCGTGGCTGCATTAACCTTTTTCAAGTTAATGCACACACGCAGCTTGCCATTCTTCTTAGGCACCACAACAATGGGGGATACCCATTCAGTGTGCTCAATTTCATAGATAAATCCAGCTTCAACCAATCTATCTATCTCTTCTTTGATCTTAGCAGCGTAATTATCGTTATAAGTATAGGGCTTTTGCTTAGAGGGTTTAGCATCTGAGGTCATGGGGATAGTGTGTGAGCATATATCGGGGTCAACACCTTTCAAATCCTTGTAACTCCAAGCGAATACATCTCTGTATTCTCTTAGCAAGGCTATCAACGCATGCTCTTCTTCCTCTGTTAGGTCATGGCCTATGTACGTGCATCTCTCCTCTCCTTCTTCTAGGGCCACTACTATTTTCTTGGTGGTTTCTTTGTTATCATAGGCCTCTCCTGATTGTGCCTCTCGTTTAGGCATTCTTATCATGACTCTCCTGTCATCTATCTCATACTTCTTAAAATTTTCTGGGACCTCAAAAAAAGATTCTTCCTCTTCTGGTGAGACTTCTCTCTTCTTTCGTTTCTTTCCTTCTTCCTTCGGAGTCACGTGTGTTGTTAATCTGACATCATTTGTAATCTCTCCATGCCTCTGGGGTTGAAATTCTACTTCATGGAAGTATTCTTCATCTGATGCAAATGGTGGGTCCATAATGATAGACTTGAGATCGGAATCACTTGCATCCTCAAATGCATCAAGGCTAGGTTCGCATTCTTCTAGAACTGCCTCTCCCATGATTGGCTCTATGGAGAAGACTGAAATGTCATAGCCATCCTCATCACAGTGGGGTGTCCATTGTTCTTCATTGATGGCTACATCCATTGTTGCTAAGATTTCTGCCCAGCCGTGGGGTTCAAATTCCTCGCCAGGAAAGACTACAGGTGCATAGGCTGGGTCTTGAATGGGTCTATGAGTTTCGTTTGCACCTATTTCTCTGGCCTTTTCTCTCTTCTCTTCCTCTACTGCTACTTTGCACGTCCATAAGTGGGTGTCTTCATGCATCCATGAGGATCCTGACCCTATGGAATGCACAGATTCCGTATCATCTTTGGCTCTATGGATGGGATTCCACTAGATAGGAGGTACATCTCTATGAGAGTAATCTTTGAGATTGACTTTGGTCGTAACACCTAAGTGCTGCAGGTACAAAGAATTGGTTCCCCAATCCTGTACCACTTGCAACTGTCGCATAAATGGTCTTCCCAAAATCATCTCATAGGCATGATTTTTGCTGAAGTCACATATAGCAAAGCTATGCTCAAACTCAACACCACAAGTGGTGAGAGTTATTCCTTCTAGCAATCCTAAGGGTCTCTCTATGTGACCATCGGCCATTTGCAATTTCATCCTCGTTGGCCTGAGTGCTGGCTTGCCCCAACGCTTCCAAAGGGAAGTAGTGGCAATTGCAACTCCTGCACCTGAGTCCAAAATTGCCTTGGTGGTGTACTCCTGGTAGGTGATGGGAAGATAGGTGTTCCCTTCTTCACCTTCACACATATCTCCTATCTTGTCCAAGGGAATTTCTGGCACTGTCCTATGGGATCCTACTCGGGAACGTGGTTTTGCAACTTCAGTCACTTGACTGGCTACACATTTCGCGCTTTTGGTCTATTCTTAGGTAGTTCTTCCAAAGTGAGATCGCGCTGCGCCTTGGTGTTCCTTACTACCTCCGTGTTCCTTGATATGACTGAGTCGTCGTTCCTTACCATGACTGTGGGTGCTCTCATACATGTGGACTTTGCTTCCCATGGGCCTGTGAAGTGGGGTAGCTCTTGTATGGAATTAGACTCAAAGTCCAATCTCTCGTGAGACTGAATACTCTCATGTTCCCCGTAAATAGATGGGATGTCTTGTGGGAATTGATCGTGTGCATCATCCACAAGTTCAAAAGGAGGGGCGACTTCGCTTTCGTTATCCCATTTGTCTTCTTGAATCTCTCGTAGGAAGTCTGGTGCAAACCGATTCATAGAAGAAGAAGTGTTTGGCTCCGTAGAATTAGGCACATAAGCAATCTGGGAAGGAGGGCTTATTCTATCGTTGACTCTCTCCTTGTTCTCATAGATGGCTGGAGCACAAGCTTCCTAGGGAGGATTACTTATTCTATTACTCTTCCGAGCAGGCTCATACGCTCCCTGAGAAGGAATGTAGGCAACCGGTGGGGGTACGTAAGCTTTAGAGGGAGGCTCATCTGCCTTTTGGGGGGGAAGATAAGCTTCTTGAGGAGGCACATGGGCTTCCTGAAGAGGCTGGCTTATCCGTTCCCTTGCCCTTTCCTTTCTTTGAGGGCCAGGTTCCTTTTCTGATTGTGCAATTAGCCTCTCTATTCTTTCTAGCAGTCCGTCAAAGTGTAACTGCGTCTTAGCTGAGCTAGAGATGTTAAATAGGCGGCTGGCCTCAAACATGGTCTGAGCCAATTCCACCATTTTGGCACAAATTTTAGTTCGTTCAAGCTCTAGCTCGGCTCTAGGGTAGCATTTTTCATGAGCGGTTACGTTTGGCCCTTCTTGGATTCTGGCCTGATATGCTTTAAGCATCATATTAAGGTCTTCGGGAGTGGGATCTGCTAGGACTGATCCTACTCTAGGGGGTGGTGGGTTTAGGTTAGGCGGGTTGGAAGGTGGTTGGTCGGATGGCGATGGGAAATGTGGTGGTGGGGTAGTGTGAGAGGGAGTTTGAGATGTGAGTTCAGTTATCCTGACTTTGGTTTCTCTTATGCTTTCCTCAAGTTCACTCATCTTTTTAGCCCATTGTCTTTTCATTCTTTCCCGACTATCTTTCCACGCTCTAGTCCTTTTCTTTGTTATGCTCTCGGTTTCACTAGCCTCTGGGTTCTTTTCCTGGCTTGCCCCTTGGTTTTGCTGCAATGCCTGAGCTCTAGTGACTACCTGTACTGGTGCAGTGGAGGTGACACTTCCTGAAGAATCCACAACCAACCCAATCACATTAATGGGAGTGATTTTTGGCATATTATTAGGATTTTTAGGGCAATCTCGTAAGAGATGCTCTTTTCCACAATCTTGGCAAAAGCCTTGGATCGTCACTGACTGGGGTTGTGTAGGTGGAGGTAAGGGACAATCACGAATGAGGTGATCTCCTTGGCATCTGTAGCACGGTCCTCTTGGGAATGGAGGTCTTACTTGCCTAGGTTGAGGCCTAGGGTTGGGGTTTGTATACATGACGTTTGTGTAATCTGACTCCCAACTTATTTCATTTGGCTCTTCACTATAGTAGGACTCACCATGTTCTGGAGACTGCATGTAGTAAGCCTGGGGACTATCGACATGTGTAGAATCAAAGCTATGGTCACTGAGGTCATTTTCAGAGATCAAGGGTGTCACCGGGACTATCGCTCTATTCAGGTTTTCTTCTGCAACAGATACTTTACCGGAATCACATTAGCTGGGGCAGGTGGTTGTTGAGCTAGCACTGGCTGAGGCCTTTGCTGGTTTTGATAGGGTTGCTGATAAGGTTGCTGTGGCCTACCATATGGTTGTGGAGGGTACGGGTCCTGGTATCTTCCTTGCTGCGGGTATGGCTGAGGGTAGGGTTGCCTAACTGCCTGCTTGTTGTATGGGCAATCTTGTGCGGTGTGATTGGTGTATCTCCGTTCTATGGTGCAGTACTGGCTACTAGGATTTACTTGGGGCTGAGCCATAATAGGGCAGACATTCGCCATGTGGTCACCACCGCATGTATAGCACCTCTTCGCTGGGGTAAACCTCGGAATTTGTTTGCTAGAGACGCCTAGTTTTTGGGCCACTTTCTCTGCCAGTTCCTCAATTGATGTGGATTGCGTGGAAGAGTGACTAGATGCACTATCTGAATCTTTGTAGATTTTGGAAAGCTCTAGTTCTTCCCCTAGGTTATCTTCGATGTCAATGCACATGCGTACACACTCTTCTATAGTCTTAGGGTCCTTCAGATACACATAGGATCTCAATTTCATACTCAGCAATCCATCAAGGAATAAGGCTACTTGTTTGGCAGGTGTGGGTAGCTCCGAAACAGGGCATCTTTCAAGATATTGTCTAAATCTTCTTCCTGCCAATCTTACAGTCTCTTGGGGAGTCTGTTTGAAGTTGTGAATCAATGAGGAGGTATTGTGTCTTATGCCACTCTTAGAGAACTCTACAATGAATGCTTCTAGGAGTTGGTCTATACACCTGAATTGTCGCTCATCCAATGGCTGAAACCATGTAAGTGCTGTGTTCCTAAGGGTTAGACCGAAGGCATTGTACTGTGTGAATAGATCCTCCACTTGCTCAGCTCTCAAGACTTGCTTGAATTCCGCCACATGATCATAGGGATCTCCTGTGCCATCAAAGTAATTCTTCATGGACTTAACTAGCTGGGTTGGTCTCAAAGTTCTTGTGTGCTCTCTAGGTCTCGGCAGAGGAATTCCATCCACATTCCTTTGGTTCCTGTGAGCTCTAAGCGTCTCAGGTTCTACCCTATTCGTCTCCGTCCTCGTTCTTTCTCTGCCCGCTGGGCTAGCAAAGCTGACTTCTGGTCTATCTCTACTTTTGTCTCTTTGCATTCCATGAGCTTGGGATGTTCCAGCTCCAGGGTGACCATAGGATACATTTGATCTTGGTTGAGGGAAAATGAATTCACCCTTCCAAGTGTAAGCATGCCTATCATTTTCTGTCACCACAAAGATCCCTTCCGAAGTGTGATCTAGGTAGGTCACTCTACCTGGGCTATCCGGATCCTTAAACTCGTAGATCATGATATTTCCTATATCAGTTGGCTGATTAGATTTATACCTCCAAAAGGCTTCGTCAGTTTCTCGATTGAGGAGCAACTCTATGCTCTTATTATCCTGGGGAATCCATTCCGGTGTGATAATCCTAGTGAGAACTGATTTACCTCGAGGAGTTCTAGGTTCCGCACCCATGTTTCCTTGTTCCAAGTCACCTAAGTCCGCCTCTGAGATTACATTCCCAAATTCATCTGTCCTGTCTGGGTGACAGGTGACTACGTATATGGTTCCTTCTTTATCCAGGTATGCACCGTTTTCAAACTTGACAGCTGGGTGCTCTAGTCCTATGGATTGATCAGGATTCTTGATCTGGACCACGGATCTTCCTAGGCCGTCCTCATAGATGCTAGCACCTAATCGGTTGGTCCTAAGGTATTCCAGCTGTGTTTTGTAAGGGCCTTCTACCCTGTACAAGTAAGGCACTCCTGAACTTCCAGTAGGTCTGTCCATGCCTTGAGACATCTCTGACTCACTGGTCTCAGAGCTAGGATAGTACGAGTGGTGGCTCAACTGCTGGGCCCAAGACCTAGCAGTGTGGTTAACACTAGCCTCTGAAGATCTAAGGCTTTGTCTCTCCCTTACTAGATGTCGTCCTGATCTAAGGTTCATATGCCTATCTAGGTAGCCCAATTCTTTGCCCAGAGTACAGCCTCATTGCTGGTTACTTTATATTAGTCACTTGGTTCTTTTTAGTTATTTCTCGTGTTTAAGGTCTTGTCTGATATTACGTCGTCAGGAATACTTGAATGTTCTTCGTGCTTTCAGGTTGATCGTTCCACGTTAGGTTCTTTTCCTTTATGTTATCGACCGTACAGAGATTAGGTTTTTAGCTTGGACTTGAGTTTTCAGGTAGTCTTCAACTTGATACCTGCCTATCGTCGCCCTGACTTACTCCTACCTCTAGTCGTTCTTAGCCTAAGCTATGAATTGACAGAGGGGGTTAAAAGTTTCCAACCTTTTGTTTCCTGCTTGGTTGCCCTTGAGTGCCCAGGAAGTGTGTTCCCACGCTTGCACTTACACTTGCTTAGAACGCCTTTCGATGCTCTCAATAGATCTGTAAGAGTTCCAAAGTTAGCTTAAAGATTTAAATTCTAAAGACAGAACCAATGATTTTCCTTCCTGTAGCACAACCACAAACTTGCATAGTGATTTTTAAGAAAACAATCCTAAAGACCCCTGACAGATCCTAGGTTTCCTCCCAAATCTCAAGTGTAGGAACCTCCAGAAATGCTAATGGATTGACTATTTTGCCCCAAAATTATCCCCAATTTTGAACAAAAACAAACCCTAATTTTTGGCCGAAAAGCCTGTCAATCGCGATCGACAGGTTTGTCAATCGCGATTGACAGAGGTGTCCGTCGGGCCTGTCAGTCGCGATCGACAGTGTCAATCGCGATTGACAGAGGTGTCCGTCGGGCCTGTCAATCGCGACCGACAGACTCTGTCAATCGCGATCGACAGACCTCCACGATCGACTGACTGCCACGTAGGACCCTGTCAATCGCGATTGATTCGGTAAGAACCTGCAATGAAACTCAAGAAACATGCAAAATCCGCACACACAATATCGCTCTCTCGCTCTCTCTCACACGTGAAATGAGGGAAATGAGGTGGGGAAGGTGATATGATCGAAAAAACAGAAATTTTCGCGATGATGGAGATGGAGGTGGGAGATGGTGATGATGATGATGGAGATGAAGATGGTGAAGAAAGTAAAAGAAAATCGATGAGAGTGAAGAAAATACCTACAACTCCAATGCGTCAACTCTACGTCTTACCATCACACGCTCGTCCTCAAAGCTCGATCCCCGGCAACGGCGCCAAAATTTGGTGTAGCTCAGTGATGAGTAGCACCTCCTTTAATGTCAATCCAGGAAGACGTGAGGATGGTATGAAGACCTCGAGCAAGTGGCTGCACAAGTGCGTGAGTGAGAAGCACACTAGCATGCACACACATACACACACACGCGCACACAAGGCAAGACAAAGAGTGAGAATCAATGGAGTTTTTAGATTACTTTCAAAATGCTCTTACAAGTTCGTTTCAATTACAATCTAAACTCAAAAATGAGCTCTCTAGCTCTTTTTATAGTTTTTGGCTAAGTTTTGGCCCTGTCCAGACCTAGTGTCCGGCCTAGTGTCCAGACCTAGTGTCCGGCCTAAAAAATACGAAAATTGGCAGGTAGATACTTCTAAAGCTCCTCAAGCTCAAGGACTCCTTGGCTTGCACAAAATGGAGCTACAAAAAGATGAATTGGTATTTACAATGGTGTTTAGTGATGAAAATCACTTTGAATGGGTGTAAAGGATTTGAAAATTTAAAGGTTGCCTTAGTGCTAGATCTGCGTGAGTGCTCGTACTTGCTTCTTCATGAGGAAAATTACTGGCCTATTTGCCAGATCTTCGTTGACTCCCTTGTCTGCTGGCCTATTTGCCAGATCTTCGTTGACTCCCTTGTCTGCTGCTAACAGATGAGTAGATGATGAACAATATATGTATCATCCATCAAATGTATGAAGAGTTGAGATAAGGAAAAAGGTTTCAGAGAATTGCGTGTGGATCTTTTCTCTAGTTCTCCTTCTGTGCTTAATTTTATGAGAAATCCTTTTGTACACATCTAAGTCCATAGTTAATCTATCTATGGTTAACGTTTGAGAGTTCAATTGCAAACAGGCTGAGAGAATTTTGGATAGGAACATCTATATGTGAGAAAGTGTTGAGTGTCTTGTGAAACAGGCGCAGATTCCATGGTCAAAGAAATGGACAGTGCTCAGTGCATAGTGTAAAGTTTTACACAAATGAGGAGTCAAAATTTAAGTTGGAAGGTAAGCCATCTATGGCTAAAAGCATTTGCTTAAACAGGTTCTAGTTTGGGAGAACCATGTCTTAGAAGTTGTAGGTGTCAAAGTCGACTCTACAGGGAGACAGTTTTAGACATAGGTAGATTGTTTGAATCATTTCTCACAATCTACTCAAGCTTTTGAAGTGTTTTGACTTGGAGAAGGTGCACAATCTCTAGGCAACAGATTCTACAAAATTTTATCAGAAACTTTACACAAATGATTAGTCAATGAGTGATTAAGGTGCAGTAGACTTTTCTGAGAAATGATTTTCTTCACAGTTAGCTAATTTCTTGATAGTTTGGTGCTTGTCTTCCAAAATTGGTTGGAGTTTAAAGTTATTCTTGATATAGAGGTGGTCTAACATCAAGGATAGCTTGTTCTTTTGCAGATTAACACTCTCCATCAGTGGTATCAGAGCAGGAAGTATCAAAATTGTGGAAAGGAAGACTCCGACTGCTGCAGATATACAAATTTCACATCTTGAAGGTTCAAAAGAATAAGTGTGATAGGAAGACTGAAGGAAGACACATAAAGGTTATCAAAAGGATCAGAAGGAGCAACATTCGAAGCCAAGGTACATTTATTCCTTATAAGGACTAAAGATTTGAGACTACAGGTGAAGCAAGGATGGGAGATAGTCTCCAAATTGAAAAGTTCGATAGAGAAAACTATCAAGCTTGGTCTATGAGAATGGAAGCTCATCTTATGAGCAAAGACCTGATGGGATACATAACAGGAGAGGAAGAAAAGCCAGAGTTTAAAGATCCTAGTGTTCCAACTAGGGAGAAGCTTGCAGATATAAAGATTTGGATGAAGAAGGATGCTCAAACAAGGAGCACAATCTACATGGCAATGAATGATTATTTGCTTCCTCATATCAGAGGACTTGAAAGTGCAAGTGACATTTGGAATGCTTTGGAAGATCATATTCAGAATACAACCAAATCAAGGAAAGCTTCATTATGGGCAGAGTTTACTACCTTCAAGAAGAAGGCTTCACAATCAATATCTGATTATGTGACAAAGATGAAAGACATTGCTGATTCTTTAGGTGCAGTTGATGAAGATATTGAAGAAGATAAGTTGGTAAGAGAAATTCCCACAGGACTTAGAGGAGATGAGAAGTGGAAGCCTTTTATTTTATCTACAGAACTTTCATTAGATCATTTCACTCCTCATTTGAATCAATTGTTAGGACATATGCTAACTTTTGAGAATGATATCAAAGGAGATGTTGATAAGAGTGCAGGTCATGCAATGTATTCTAAAGACAAGAAGAAAGCTAGCAAAGGAAAGCAACATCAGTTGAAGATGAAGGTACTCCAAGTCAAGCAAACTTCCTAAGAGGAAGAGGAAGTGGCAGAAGTAGAGGAAGAGGCAGAAATAACAAAGATAATGTCAGAGCTTGTTGGATATGTGGTAAGACCAACCATCTATCTCATGATTGTTGGCATAATAATCAAAGCAATGGTAATTTTAATCAGAACTTTAATCAAAGAGGAAGAGGTGGCAGATATCAGAGAGGAAACTTTAGAGGTAGAGGTGGTAGGAATTCTTTTGGAAGAGGTGGAGGAAGAAACTTCCAAAATCAATCCTATAATAACACCTACTACAATTATGCATCAGATCAGATAGAAGATTCGACTCTTATTATGAATGCAACATGTGAAGCCTCACATGAAGACATGAGAGTATTTTATATTGACTCAGGATGTAGCAACCATCTGAGTGGAAACATTGCTTTGATGACTAATTTAGATCATAATGCAATCAATCATACAGTTCAAACAGGTGATAATACAAAGCACAAAGTAAAGTCAATTGGTTCAGTCAAAGCCAAAGATGGAAGCACTCTCTTGAGTAAGGTTCTGTATGTTCCTACAATTCCAAAGAATTTGAATAGTGTAGGACAAATTGTGGAAAAAGGATATGAGGTAAGGTTCACTAATGATGGAGTTTATGTTGAAGACCCTAGTCAAGGGTATAAACAAATTGTTACAGGAAAGAAGGAAGGAAGGCTCTTTACATTAAAGATACTAGGTAATATTGGACATGCTATGTTTACATATGGAGAGCAAAAGGTGTTTGAATTGGATCTTTGGCATAAAAGACTTGGACATTTTAATGAAAGAGGTATCAAAGAAATGATAAACAATGATTCAGTGCTTGGATTGCCTAATGTTGCAGGTCAACACATGACATACAGATGTGAAGCATGTCAGTTAGGTAAGGCTCATAAGCAGTTATATAATAAGCATGGTTTTATGTATTCAGAAAGACTTGAATTGGTACATACAGATGTGTGGGGTCCTTCAAAAGATTTCAGTATAAATGGTTCAAGATATTATGTCATATATATTGATGATGCTACCAGGTGGATCACAATCTATGTGATCAAAGATAAGTCAGAAGTGTTTAATACATTTAAACACTATCATGTATATGCAGAAAGAATTACAGGTCAAAAGTTGAAGAGACTAAGATCAGATGGAGGAAGAGAGTATTTCTCTAATGAGTTTAGTGATTACTTGTGGAATGCAAGTATAAAGAGAGAGATTACTTGCAGGTACTCTCCTCAACAAAATGGGATAGTAGAGAGAAGAAATAGAACTCTTGTTGAGTTTGCAAGATCCATGATGAAGGAGAAAAATTGTCCAAATTATTTGTGGGCTCAGGCTATAAACACAACCACATATTTGGTCAATAGGTTACCTTGTAAAGCTTTGCAGGGTATGACACCATATGAAGCTTGGTGGGGTAAGAGACCTACCTTGGATCATTGTAAAATATTTGGATGCTTGGCATATGCATATGTGCCATCTCAATTGAGGCATAAATTGGAACCTAAAGTAGAAGTATGTATTCATTGGTTATGATGACAAGCAGATGGGTTATAGGTTGTGGAGTCCATACACAAAGCAATTTCTTGTGTCCAAGGATGTTACATTTGATGAGCAAGGTACTTGGTATGCAGGTACACTTAATGTGCATGCAGATGTTGAAGAAGTTGTGACTCAAAAGAAAGGTAAGTCAAAGGTTCAGATATTTGATGAAGAGGAGAACAATGAAGTACAGGTTGAAGTTGAAGAAGTGCCAAGATTTGACCCAGAATGTGATGAACCAGAAACTTCAAGAAGTGGAGAAGTGAGAAGGTCATCTAGGCACAAATGGCAACCTACAAGGTATAGCTATGATACTTCATTCTTGACTAATAAAGATTATGCTTACATGTTAAAAGCAGATGAAGGTCCATCTACATATGATGAAGCCAAAGGGAAGAAGAATTGGGAAAAAGCTATGCAGGAGGAATATGATGCATTGATGGAAAATGAGACTTGGGACTTGGTTCCTAAACCAAATAGTCAAAACATCATTGGATGTAAGTGGGTTTACAAAACAAAAAGATTTGTAGATGGAATCTAGGTACAAAGCCAGGCTTGTTGTGAAGGGATATGCACAGACATATGGTGTGGAATATGATGAAACTTATAGTCATGTTGCAAAGATGACAACCATAAGGACACTCATAGCAATTGCTGCTTGCAAAGGTTGGAAGTTATCTCAATTAGATGTGAAGAATGCATTTTTGAATGGTTTTATTTCAGATGAAGTTTACATGGAACAACCAGATGGTTTCAAAGATCAAGTGTATCCAAATTATGTGTGTAAGCTCAAAAGAGCTTTGTATGGGTTGAAGAAGGCCCCAAGGGCATGGAATTATAGGCTTGTAAAGTTCTTAAAGGAACTTGGATTTCAAGCATCAAAGGCAGATAGTAGCTTGCTAGTCAAAGCAAGTGAGGATGGCTTTATTT